>JAIPUX010001232.1:173932706-173943899 GCA_020142125.1 Phrynosoma platyrhinos | reverse complement strand
TATTATTATTATTATTCATTTCATACACAAAATTACTAAAAATATTGTATAAAATTACCTTCACTCTATGTGTATAAGGTGTTTATGAAATATAAATGAATTTTGTTTTTAGATGTGGGTCCCATCTCCAAGATATCTCATTGTGTACATATATGCACATACAGATATTCCAGAAACCAAACAAAAATAAAAATCCAAAATACCTCTGGTCCCAGGCATTTTGGATAGGGGAGACTTGACCTGTATCATTGAAAAAACATACCATGTTTCCAGATGCCACCATCTTATTAAACATTATTTCACAGTGTTGAATCTAAAAGACTGTATCTCCCCATACAACCCAGCCTAAGATCTTCAGTAGGAGGCTTTGTCTCAGTCCTACCATATTCATAGGCATGATTGGTGAGACAGGGGAGAATCTTCTTGGTGGCTGCTCCCAGACTGTGAAACTCCCTCCTATGGGAAGTCCAGTAAGTCCCATCGCTGCTGTCTGTATGCCTGCAGGTTAAGGCCTTTTTATTTAGGCAAGCCTTTCACTGATTTTAATGGTAGAAAGATATTCAGTGGTGTGCTTTGTTTTTATTTTGTACATTTTGTGTTTGAAAAATATTTCAAAATGTAACTTAAACAGTTTTAAATAGGCAGGGTATAAATTGAATAAATAAATAAATAAATAAATAAATAAATAAATAAATAAAACCAAATTTCTTTTGCCTTAAATACTGATCATCATATTTTACTTTTTTTTTTTTTTTTTTTTTTTTTTTTTGCTCTAGTTAAAAGCCCGACGATCTGAGTGTAATTCTAAAGCTACTCACGCGAGGAACGACTATCTTCTCACTTTAGCAGCTGCAAATGCACACCAAGATCGCTACTATCAGACAGACTTAGTAAACATTATGAAGGTAATGGCATACAGTTTTAGCTGAAAAACTTTTCTCACTGTGCTCAATCTTTTTTCTATAAGAAATATTGCAGATAATATAGGAAAGCATTGATTTACTCTGAGGAAGTTTAGTCTGTGTGTAAAGAGATTTGGGCAAATCTTTGGAGGTCTTTTGTTTCATGGTGCATGCCAGTAAAGCTGTAACTATGCAGTTCCTGCATTTAGGCATTGCTTAGCAGAGGTAGAGACAATGGGTCTACTTTATGAATCAGATCATGCCAGATTATGTTTATGCAAGCTGGACTGATGTTTGCATTGCTTTTTTAAAAGTGATGTCAAGTCAGCCAGCAAATCAGAGTGAGAAGCTGTTGTCTGAAGAGCACTTGTAGACCTTCTGTTTGCATGGTGCAGAGTTTTAACCAAACCTGGTTACAGGCATTGCTTTGCCTCCAGAGGCTGCTGCACCTTGGAGATGTGAGTGAACTTATGAATTTACTGAAATGACAAGAAACAAAAGTGCCAAAATCCTAAATCATAGTCATCCTATTATACATTTGGCAGCTCAGATTATGATTTGGATTCTAACTTTATAGTTAATACATAACTCAGTTTGATGTGAAACACAACATATTGTGGAGTATTGAACTCCTGCACATAGAATATTCTGGATCTGTGCAACTAGCTAACCCAAAAAGGCTTTGGATTTGTGCCATCTCCTTTTCTATGCCCCCTGGCAAATCATGTTTGAATCGAAGAGTTTGCTGCACAAAGAAAGTGAACTGTGTGAAGTGCTGAGCACAAAAATGCTTATGAAGTATCTTTCTTGATCCTTGTCTGTTAGATTTTATGTTATTTTAAAGGTACATACTTAAGTAAATACTGTAAAATATATGCAGTTTTACGCTGTGGTTAAGCTTTTTCTGTAAGTATTGCCAGTCATGGTGGGGGGCTTCAACCAGTCTTTCTCACACTGTTTGGATAATTTCCAAAGTCTGGGCATCTGTCACTTCCCACGCTTATTTCAGAAGTTGAAAAGGAACTCCAACTGTTATTATCATTTTCATTGGAGGGGGCAGAATTCAAAGACTTAGCCGTGTTAGTCTGTAAAATCAGTACGTAAAGCGATCTTGTAGCACCTTTGAGACTAATTGAAAGAAAGAAGCTAGTAGCATGAGCTTATGTAGACTTGAGTGTAATTCCCCCGATGAATAGGGTGAAGTGGAGAGTCCAGTGACAGACCTATATAAACCAATTGGGTGTGAGAATGTCACTTGACATTCATAACCTTGTGGGTATGGAGATGAGGTAGCAAGTTCAGTTTTAACGAACTTCAGTGGACCATTTGTTGGAGTTCATCACACAGGCGGGATCCATGCAAAAATGGGATTTAAACTGAAAAAAATCAACAAATTAATCCTGAAATTAATCCACACAGGAAGTGGGGAAAAAATCACAAAAGTGGGTTGGTTTTTAGACGACGTTGGGGTTAATGAGCAATAACGCGACATTAACCCAGACAGAAAAGTAACAAAATGTGCTTTTTTTCTTTTTCTTTCGGTATTTTCCAAAAGTAAAAAGAAGTGTGTTTTGTCGCCTTTCTGTATGGGTTAATGTCGCGTTATTGCTCAGCGTCTGAAAATCAACCTGCTTTTGCGAGGTTTTTCCGGGGTTTTAAATCCCATTTCTGTGTGGGATTTGGAGACTGCCTCTGTGTGATAAACTTCGTTAACGGTCATTGGTAGACAAAGGCAGGAGAAAGGACATTGCCTAAAGTCAGGGAGAGTGGATAACCATATAAATGAGTATTGGAGTGTAGTGTGAGAAACAGAGGGGTGTGTGATGAACTGGTCAGGGTCATGAGGATGGGGGTTAAATAGTGTTGAAATGTGTGCGGTGTGCCAGGAAACCATTATCTCTGTTCAACCCACTGCTGTTGGACTGTAGTCTGTAGATACATTCCAGTCCTGCTGTTTCTTTTTACAGTCTTCCTTTATAGTTCTTTTATTCAAGAACTGCTGTTCTGCAGTCTGAGATAGAATGCCCAGGAAGACTGAAATGTTCTTCCACCAATGCAATGTCTGGTTTATGTCCATTTATCCTCTGAGTCAGGGACCAGCCTGTTTGCCCAATGTAGAGTACTAAAGGGCATTGTTGATATAGTATAATATAAATGTGAGGAGGATAAATGGACATAAATCAGAATTAAATCCTGAGTATTCTATTTCAGACCTCAGAATGGTGGTCCTTGAACAAAAGAACTACAAAGGAAAATTGGAAAGATAAATAGTAGAATTCACAGACCAGTAGTTGGTCAGGTACATATGGGACAGAAGTCCCTCCAATATATTAGTTTTTCTTTGAAGTTCCTTTGTTCAAGGATGACAGTTTATTAGAAATTTCTACCGTTTCTCTTGGTATTTGAATAAAGGTTATAATTTTGCTGCTGTGACATTGTCAGTATTTCTCTCTGACCACATGCCTCATCATTAGCGTTTCTGCTCCTCTGACCACTAATACTGTGATATGGCATTTAAATATTATCACTTGGTATGTTGAAAGATAACTGATAAACTAGCATTGGTTGACAGCTGGCTGTAGATTGTCTAGAACTTCTGTGTAATGTGGCAAAACAGCATTTTCTCCCCAGAGTATGAGGAATATGAGGATAGTATCTCAGCTGGAAATTTTGCCATCTACCTCACCTGCTAATAAGCACTGGAATTGCAAAAAGAATAGTGAGTAATTCATGTGAATTCATTTAAGTGGGGTGAGTACAGGAGTTAGGAGTGCCCTCACTCGACTATTGAGGGTGAAACATGAAGACTGAAATGAGCATTATTAAACCCCCAGACAGACAGCTGGGCATGTACTTTCAAAAATGCTGTTTTAATTATTAATACAATTGGAGAGATGATCTAAAAATCAATTTAATGTCACTTTTCTTGGAGAAGCTCCATACTTCTTAAATAATTTACCACCACTGCCCAAAAATATAGCAGAATAAGATAGCCTTGGCCCATGATACTATGATGTAATTTTGTTTTGTTTTATATATATATATATATATATATATATATATATATATGTAAAAAAATAGAAAATTATACAGTTGATAGAGACACACAAATGCATTGCTGGTAGTATTAGTAACTTTATATACAGGATGAGCTTTCAGAGGACTCTGATTTGCAGTATCCTTAAATCAGAACAAAGATGACATTTCTTTATTCCACTCTTGCTTCATTAGTTTCCCACAAATTATTATAGAATTTGAGCACAAGGCATTAAAGTATAAAAGGCGGATCAGATAAGTAATTTGTACAACATTGTGAAATAATCAGTTGTACTTGGGTCAAGAAAATGCCTTTGGGAATAAAAAATGAAACTTTGTCAGCAAGGTTGCTTGTAGTCTATGCAAAAAAAGGTCCCAATCTTGCATCCCTGTTACTTTATGCAAATAAATTATTCCTTAAATTCTGTTTTTCCTCACAAATTCAAATTACTTAATGTGTGGAAAAAGAGCACAGATGAACAGCAAGAGTGCAGAAGAACCCAGATGCAATTCCTGGTGTAGTTAAAAACATCTCATTTAGAGCAGTTGTGTAAACCTTCATCTGGGAGAGTTGGTGTCAGAGTAGATAGTTGTAGGACATTACCGTGTGAGCCCTGTTCTCACTGCAATCATGCTTGTTAAAGAAAATGGGATTGTGCTTGTTTGTGAGCAATCATTATTGCACAGTTTTTCAATTGCATAACTGGGGCTGCTTCAGCCATTGCACTTTTCTTCCTGACCCCTCCTTAATCCCACTGCCCTACCCAGCATGCCTTTCAGGGTTTTACAATTGTTATTTATTTTATTTTTACTTTTTCATGCGTTTGCAGAACTCTGCTATTGTGATTTAAGGTTGTTTTTAAAGAAAATAAAGGAAAAGAAAAGAAAAGAAAAAAGAATAATAAAGGGAATCAGTCTGCTTGGAAATGGAGTGAGGAGAGGGAGGAAGAGACACTGACACAGTGTGATTGCCAATATTGCAACAGCCCTAGCAGCAATGTTTTGCACCTAGGAACTAGCACAGTTGCAAGCTCATTGAAAAGGGACACCCTAACCACACTTTAAAATGGATGAGTGGTTCAGCAGTTAAAATGCTGACTGTGACAATTGCAAGATTGTCAGGTGAGCAATTTGAGACCCAAGTGCCACAGGATGGAGTGAGCTCCATCACTAGTCCCAGCTTCTGCCAACCTAGCAGTTCAAAAGTATATAAAAGTGCAAGTAGATAAATAGGTACCGCTTTGGTGGGAAGGTAACAGTGTTCCAAGCAGTTGTGCTGGCCACATGATCACAGTATCTTTGACAACTCTGGCTCTTCAGCTTTGTAACAGAGATGAGCACTGCTCCCTACAGTCGGACACAACATGACAACCTTGTCAAGGGAAAACCTTCACCTTTACCTTTAACCACACTTTGGGGATACAGCAGATATACATCGGAGGCGTCATCGTGCAATGTGTATCACCAAAAGCACTTTCCCCCCCGCTCTAATCATGGTTTTAAAGCTATGTGTGATAAAGTCCTAGTCTTTGTAAGATAATCACAAGCTGTGAAGTGAAAGGCTTTCATGGCCGGCATCCATAGTTTTTTGTGGGTTTTTCGGGCTGTGTGGCCATGTTCTAGAAAAGTTTCTTTCTGACGTTTTGCCAGCATCTGTGGCTGGCATTGCCATTTGCCCAATCTAAATTCATCCTACAAAGCTGCACTGTTAACTTCGCTGGGAAAAATATGGGTACCTCTATGGATGCCAAGATTGCATGATACTTAATGTGCACTTTCTTGTTGTGTAGCTGCAGATTGTGCAGTCAAGGGCATTGTTGATAAATGGATTTCTCTGAAGTTATTTTAAGCCCCTTTTACATTTTGCATTATTTAGCTGTAAGTATTTGATTCTAAGCATCAAAAGAAACATACTCTTGAATACATTTGAACTACTGTCTTTCTCTTTTGCGTTATTCTGTGGGGTTTTTGTTTTGGTTTTTTGTATATGGTGTCTCTGGTCAGGTTATTTTCCCCAGAATTAGAATTTGTGCTCTATGAGTCTTATGCATTTGCAGGGGCAGCTGCCTACTTATCTACTTGACAGAGAGAGTGCTTGTTTGATGCCTGACTTGGTTTGCTGGAACCTGTCCAGTTCAAAGATCATAAGCATTGATAGCTGCTGACTTGGGGTTTTTTAAGGAGATGCTTCTGTGGGTGCATCTGCCATTGTCATGACCTTGCTGTTTGTACAGATGGGTTTGCAATTTTCCTTGAAAGCTTGCTGTTTTATTGTTTTCTCAAATCCAGAAGGTTGGGGAAGGTTTAGATAAAAGCCATACTATGCTGTATTACTGAGTTGGGGTCTGAGAATCTGCATGGTTCAGTTTGGTTCAATCCATAGAGCCTTTTGCCTAAACATCTCCGTTTTCAGTCAGAGAACCAAAACTCTCAAAGTTGTTAGGAAAAGCTTAGAAAGGCTGATTGCTGATAAATGTTAAAACAAAAAAATGTTGTGAGTGTTACAATGGAGGACATTGTCTTGTCAGAGCTACCTGCTTGTGTCTTGACTATCAGTACGGCTGTTTCTTACAGTTCAAGCACCTCTTGGTCCCAAACATAAGGTCCCAGTCTTGAGATACCACATGGTATGAAGGCAAAGGGTGTGCAATACTTGCTTTCCCCCCCCCCCTTTTTTTTTTTTTTTTAAGACTGTCGCTTTCTTTTGGTTTGGCAAAAAGTTTTCAGGTCTCTATAGAATACATTTATAGAAATACAGCTCAATTCCAATACAACACCAAGCCTTAGCTAATGTTACATAGTTCAGGTAGCAGTCTTGGTAGTATAACAGTCTGGACCTAGAACAGTGGATATGACTCCGATTTGTCAGTTCAGTCCTCGAAAACCATAGTTTTTTATTCTTATTTGCTAGCCAGTACCAAGCTGTGTTTTATCCACCACAGTTCAGCAAGATATGATTTAACTAAGCTTCTTTTTCCTCCTCTACACTGTACATTTTATCCTCAATCAGAAACACAGATTGCTGCTTAGGAAGTTTTTTTGTGGCATCTAATTGTCTGCTGTGGGAAACCAGACACAAGACTAGATAACCCTTTGAGCTGGTGCATAAGGAATCTTCTTATGTTCTTAATAAAGCCTGTCATCTGTCAAGTGAGAATATGCCTACTGAAGAAAGTGGCATAAGGGATAAGATTAGAGGATCAGCTGGAACTAGGGGCCCTAGAAAGTTTCCTAGAAAGAAATGATTCTTGGTCATTGAATACCATCTTGGTTGAGATATTTATCAGCCTGTTGGGTGATCATGGGAGGGAGAGATCAAATCTTATCCCCACTTTATCTAAAAGTTCTATATACATATTTGGGTAGAAAAACTAGTCTCCATTCTGGATGAAAAAGTACATGGAGTTTTGAACATGATGGTAGGTGCTCGAGATAAAGTAAAGCCTCATGTGCTTGTATTTCTGTAGATCAATTTACAAGACCCAAGTATCAGCACAAGTGTATTTCAGTTTTTTGTTTAAGTTTTCGTATCCTGGTATGAGGGGGCCGAACATCTTAGTCATAGTAATGCTAAGTCTTCCCTTTTACAATGTTGATATGTCAACTAGTCCACCCGGAGTTGCAAGGCAGAGGTCATATTTGTTCTTCCTTAATAAGGAAGAAAAGCATGCTTTGCTTATCTGTGGCATGACGATGAGCCAGAAATGAATAGTGAAACATGTGTTTTGCATGCATGAGGTCCCACTTTCAGTTCCTGCCATGTCTAGTTTGAAAAGGTCATGCAGCAGATGATGAAAATGAAGTAGCTAAGTGAGTTTAACCATTTCCAAGGGCCAAGTATGTAGTCTGCCCCTGAACAATGAATCTTGTGTCCCTTTAAAGGCTTAATCATTTTATTATGGTTTAGGCTTTCAGGGACTATAGCCCACTTGACTTTAGATCTGTAAATGGTGCTAAAAGTATAGCATCTTTTAAATTTTTTAATTTAAAATTGCTCCCTGAAATTCCATTTTTTCCCTTTAGAAACAAACATTTCCTCCCATGGCTTCAGAAGTTCTGATCTCTGTACATTACTAGATGTAAAAAGCCTGTAACCACAATCAAAAACCCTACCAAGTTAAAGTTGACCTAGATGCTTAGCTGTTTGTTCTAAAGGTTCAGGAAGAACTGTTGTTGTGTGCCTTCAAGTTGTTTCTGACATACAGCAACCCTAAACCCCTATCACGGGGTCTCCTTGAGAATAGTTGTTCAGAGTGGTTTTGCCTTTGCTTTCCTGTGAGGCTGAGAGAGTGTGACTTGCCCAAAGTTACCCAGTGGGTTTCCACAACTAAGTATGGATTCGAACCCTGGTCTCCTGGTCCAGTGCTCAAACCACTATATTACACTGGCTGTACCTACCTATTCCAAGGGGTTGGCTTCAGAAGTCTCAGGTGGAAATTGAGGGAGATTGACCTAGGAATACTAAAATGGGAAATTTTAGTCCAATGAAGAAAATGGAATGTGGTGATTATTGGAACCTGGGCCAGACCAAAATTAATTATTGGAACCTGGGCCAGACCAGGAGACAATAGAAACAAAACAGAAGATGAGCTGGCCAAGAATCAGTGGAGTAGTCCAGTGGAAAAAATTATTTCTTTCTTTATTCACTTACATCCCATCTTTCTCCCAAAATGGGATCCAAGGCAGCTTGGCTCAACCTATTGTAAACCTGAATTTTACTCAAACTATGTTACAACAAACAAAGTCAGCAACATGTAAAACTAAATAAGAAAGGAGAAAAAGAACAACACGCTCTTATGGATGCAGCTGCTTTCTGATCTACTGAACACCCCCCACTCCCAAATTTCTCTATCTTGTGGCCTCATGTGTCATTTAATTTTATCAACCGTTTTTCTGTCTTTACACTCATTCCAGAATCCAGAAAATCCATGCAGTGCCTCTGCTTTCTTTTTCATCAGAAAGCAGTCAAGAGTGCTGTTCTTCCAAAGGCAGGCATCAGACCCTCTCCTGCAAATAAGACCTGAACAACAAATGGAGCATCATAATGACTAGACCAAGGATGGGAATTGTGTGGTTGTCCAGATGTTGTTGGACTGCAACTCCCAGTATCCCTAGCCAGCACAGCCAGTGGTGAGGAATGCAGGGAGTTGAAATCCAGCAACATTTGGAAGGCTGCATGATTCCAACCCAGCATGGCTAGCATGTCAGGCTTAGACAAGAGAAACTCGGGTGCAGATTTCTGCTCAGCCACACAGTTCCTTGGGTCACATTGGGCCAGTCACTGTTTCTTTCAGCCCAATCTACTTCACAAGATTGTTGGGGTGACTGGTGAATGGTGTGGTGTCAGAATGGTATGTGGATCTGTCCATACCAATGTGGGCCTCTTGAGGTGCATCTACATCAGTGATTCCCAAACTGTGGTCCCCTAAGTGTTTAGGACTTCAATCCCAGAAGCCCCGGCCAGCTTGGCCAACAGTCAGGAATTCTGGGATCTGAAGTCCAAAACATCAGGAAGACCAACATTTGGGAATCACTGAAAATTAATGCAGTTTGACACCACTTGAACTGTCATGGCTCCATCCTACTGAATCCTGGAATTTGTAGTTTTGTGAGGCACCAGTCTTTGGCAGAGAAGGCTAAAGACCTTGTAAAACTACAGATCCTAGGATTCCATAGGATGGACCTATAGCACTTAAAGTGGTATCAAACTTTAGTGTTTCTACAGTGTTTCTGTAGTAGATGCACCCTTGAAAAGTAAAGCAGGAGCCCAATGAAAATGAGCACTTTTCTAACAGTCACCTTAACACTCCAGTAGTTTCCATTTAAGGGGCAACCAATATGGAATTAAAGTTAGCTAATACCTTTAGCCCTCAATAACTCAGTGTGACTTGTAGTGAGAGAAAAAATGCCTTCAATGCAAGCTGCTCAAAGTAAGTAAAAGCAGTCAACAATGTTAAGAAAAGCTTCAAATACCAACAGAAACTCTTGCATTTCAGTGGTAGCTGTGGAGCTTCTCTGTGTATGTGTTTTAGGGTGTATCGGCTGTTAGATTCTACAAAAGAAGCTTTGCATGAGAGAGACCTCTTGACAGGTGTCCAGTATAAATACACTTATAAATTACATTTCCGGGGAAAATATTTGCTTAGAACTTTTTCCCAGTATGTATTAAATCAAGACCTTCAAATGGCAACAGTCTTTAAAGTTTCAAACCATGCTAGAAATAGCATTTCTGATGCGTCTTTATGGTTGGCTGTGTATGTAATCCAAAATTTACAGTTGTCTTTGGTAAATATACTGTTCATCTCATAAATGACTTTTCAAGCAAAACTTGTTGTTAAAAAAAACAAGCAGCAAAAAGAAACTATGCTGCACCGAGTAACGTGGAGCCAAGATACATTTGGCACTTTTATTGGCAAATAAAATTACCTTTAAATCAGTAGAAATCCATGATGCTGAAGTGAACAGATTGCACAACAAATCAGATTCTAGATCAGATCAGCAGTTTTCAGCCTCTTCCACAACTGAGGACCATCTGGCACCTTTTTTTCTTTCCAGTTAAGAAAATCAAGAGGTACTGTAGACTCTTTGGGAAGCTCTAATGGTAGCCAGACTTTCTCCTTCTTCCTTTCCCTTGTCGTCCCTATTGCCTGCTTTTTACTTTGGTCAGGAGTTTTCTAGAAGTAACACATCATGTTGCCTCCTGTGGAAAGACATCCTTTAGCAGAGGGAAGGAGAAAGTGTGGCTCCTCTGTATGTTGGACTGCAACTCCCATCAAGTTTAGCCACCAAAAGCAAAGGCAAGGGATGCTGGCTGGTTGGCTGCGTGATTCCCACCCCTGTTTTAGCAGATTGTGCATACCTGTTTGTTTGTTTAAATGTTTGTATTTCAGCCCCTGTCTCAGGGCAGTGTACAATAAAACAACACTATCAATTGAAAATAATTTGAGAAGTTGAAAGAAAATAGGTAGAAACCAGTTAAAACACTTTAAAACAATTTCAAACCATGCACGTGTGAATGGATCTGGTTTTTATCAACAACCATGCTTTTATTTCACCTTAGGGTCTCCATTAGTTGTAAATGATTTGAAGGTACACAACAACAACAAATGTTTTCAGTAGATGTTAAAACTGTGGTACCACAACAGAGAAGGTCTTCTCCCATATCTTCTGACAGCATATTGCCCTGACTGATGGGACACAGAAGTCCTTTCCTTTTCAACCTGGAAAGAAGTGACCAGTGGGGTGCCACAGGGCT
>JAIPUX010001232.1:173901432-173926553 GCA_020142125.1 Phrynosoma platyrhinos | reverse complement strand
CCTCTTTGGTGATTTCCCAAAGGTTCTCTGACTCATCCCCCTAATCCTTGCTTAGCCACAAAGTTCACTGCATGGTCTTGTGCAAATTACTGTGTGTCTGCTTAATTTGGTGCATAGGATTGTATGTATATGTGTATTTAATTTACATCCTGCCTTTCAATATGGGGCCAATATTGGAGTGAAAATAAACTTGATGGATGAATTGAAAAGTACTGTTGTGTGCTATAGAAGTAGGGTAAAATAATTTCATTCTTATAAGGCACATATATATTCTTATTCTTATAAAATGTTTTATAAAAACTCACAAGCACTTATTGTAGCTTACATTAAATTTAGCATGGACCATAACATCCAAAATCCACAAAACAGCGATGTGTTTATTGGGCCAACCAAAATGCACAATATACATGTTGCAGGCTTTCAAAGCTCCACTGGCTTCTTCATCGGGCAAAGATGTTAAAAATCATACAGGAGAATGAAAAAATTTGATGGTGTTAGTTATAAGTTTGCACTTTGTCAAGATGTTGTGGTTGTTGCCCTTAGTTCAGATGGTACAGAGGGGTATTCATGTAGGCAGGCCCTTCCTCGTTCTGGCCACGTGGGTCTTGATAGATTCTTAAAGTCCAAGAAATAAAAATTAAATTCCATTAGCAAAACAAAAAGCTGTTGCCTTGGGGATCCAGTTTGTGTCAAATCTTTAAGAATGGACTTTAAGACTCTCCCAATACATGATACTGTACTGACAGTACTAACATCTTCATATTTTTTTCTTTCCTCTTTATGATTCTTAACACCTTTGCCTGATGAAGAAGCCAGTGGAGCTTCGAAAGCTTGCAACATGTATATTGTGCATTTCGGTCGGCTCCATAAAGATATGACTGTTTTGTGGATTTTGGATGTTATTGTACTTTGCTATATGGCCAACATGGCTATCCATGGATATGTTTAGGACAGAGTAGTTATTCTCTTTCTTTCACTTTAATGTAGGTGTTCAAGATAGTTCATCAAAACTGGAGTAAGATGACATGGAAAGTGATTTTTCATAAAATACCATTTAAAATGCAGCGTGATTAAAAATTCATTTCTAGAAAGATAGATTAAGCATGTCCATAATGAGATAGTTTGGATTACAGCTTGCCCTTCTGGTGACTTAAGATATTGCTAGGCAAAGGAAATCAAGAACTGAGACTAGGCCACTATGTTGCACTAGGATAAAATTATCCCAAATCAGCTCATTCCAGATGGGCTGGACTCTACCTACCATCATCTTCATCTTTCATAGCTGCTGGGCATGTTGACTGGGGGTGAGGGAATTGTAGTCCAGTTTGTCTGGATGTTATAAGTGAAGGTCAAGCTGCACCAATCTGATTTTGAATATTAAGGCTGTTTCGTGTCACTTAAAAAGGAACTGAATTCCACAGTTAAAGTGCTGTTTAAACTCCTGTGAATTGCTAGATGTCATAAGCACTCAGTGTTAATTAACTAATTCCAGTGGCTCTTGTGCATCTGTTATGTTGCTAATAGGTTAAACTGTTCAGCAGAGAATTTGAGGAGAGACAAAAAGGAACCAGTTTGATAACCTAATTGTATAAAATGTATGGAAGAAGAAGAAAGTTTGCCACTGTAATGCTCCTCTCACTGTTTAAAAACTAGGCATGAAACAATGTACCTGCATGTTCAAGAACATGGAGTGCACACAAGTAGCATCATCTTCACATCCTGGAAGAATTTGACAGTAACGACAACATGTGTATTTGTCATTTTCTGTGGCTTTGTGGATTATTTTTAAATTTAATCCTCCTATAATTGCACAGGAACCTTTATATTCATGTATAATGCATTACATTCCTTTCTTCGTGTATCTGATTGGTGCCAGTTATAATCCATCCCATTTCCCCCCACCCCACCCCCACAACAAAACTATTCCTCTACAGGATTGACCAGATTGTTCTTGTACCAGAAAATTCAGTACAGTATATATGTAAGAGGTATTGATTGAAGTACACACACTTACTTAAGTTACATACTCTGCTTTATGAAAGTCAAATCTATAAGTGTTATGTTGAGCAGACCATTAGCACATTTATGCCAGTCCATGAACTAGAGGCTTTCCCAACTGATATTCTTACTTACTGGAGAGGGCTGGGATTGACCCAGTAATCTTCTGCATGTAAGGCAGGTTCTGTCTTAATGTTTAAGAAAAGCTAAAGAAGGTGTGGGTGAGAGTCAGTGTGGCACAGTGGTTTGATTGTTAGACTATCCCCCTTTGCAGATGGCGCTTTGCGCCATCTTGGAGACAAGGAAGGGGAGGGGCAGCCTCACGCTGGGCACCCCAACCCCTTTCTGAGGACGTAATCGGAGCGCTCATCATTGCACATGACGAGCGCTCCGATTACGTCCTGGCTCAGCGTTCAGACACTCTTGCAGCGCCCTTTCCGCGCCTTGCAGAAGGAGCGCTATTTTAACTCTCCTTCCAAGGCCGGAAAAAGAGTGGATCGGGGCCGAGGAGTGTGGCAGCCTCGGCCCCAATCCGCGGCTTCTCGGGGCGGCCCATGGCCACCAGTTTGCAGAGGCCCTAAGACTCTGGAGACCAGGGTTCAAATCACCGCCAAGCAATAAAATCTTCTGTGTGACCTTAGGCAAGTCACACTTTCTCACCTGCACAGGATGACAATGGCAAACCCCTTTTGAAGAAATTTGCCAAAAAAATCCCATGATAGGGTTGACTTAGGGTTGCCATATGTTTTAAACAGCTTAAAGGCACACAACATGTGTGGTTTCAGAGATGCAGTAGATAGGTAAGCATGGTAGTTCTCTTTCATGGGGATTGTCTGCACTGGCAAAATAAGGCAGCTTCAAATTGATTTGAAGCCTACCGGTTTATATGATGCACAGGGCCAAACAGGAGGAAAGAAAACCTACACCAAGCCACATTTTGGGACTAATAGCTGGAGAAAATAGAAGTTCATACTCTACTTTAATGTGGAAAATGTGCATCATCACACTGGTATATAAACAGCACGGTGTGAGTGCAGAAATGCGGGAAAGCCCAGGTGGCGTACAGAAGCAGTCTGGAGTATGTGCCCTGGGACCAGTAGACGCAACCACCGGTCACCATATGTTTTTGTCACAGCCATTGCTTGCCATACATTTTTGTCATTTGAGCACACAGGCATACGAGTGGCCAGCTGCACCACTGACCCATCACACCATCGAGCTGTCACACACCCCATGATATGAAAGTACAGCAAACACAGCAGACTAATGCAATGGATGCCAATAAAACATACAGAAACCAGACAGTACAACAGAGAGCCATGGGATGAAGGGGGGGGAGCGGGCATGTATGGGGGGCCCTCCATGATTATGCTTTGCCAATGTGTCACTGGGCACACCTATGCACTATACAAGCAGTGTATTGCTGATGCGACTTTGTGGCTGGTTACAGGGAGCATCCAATAGGACGCAGCTGGGTAGGAATCAGAGAGTTGGAAGAGACCACAAGGGGCATCCAGTCCAATCCCCTTCTGCCATGCAGGAACACATAATCAAAGCACCCCCGACAGATGGCCATCCAGCCTCTTTTTAAAAACCTCTAAAGGAGGAGACTCCACCACTCTCTGAGTGAGTCTATTCTACTGTTGAACAGCTCCTACTGTCAGGAAGTTCTTCCTAATGTTGAGCTGGAATCTCTTTTCCTGTAACTTTAATCCATTGTTCCAGGTCCTATTCTCTGGAGCAGCAGAAAACAAGCTTGCTCCGTCTTCAGTGTGGCATCCCTTCAAATATTTAATAGAGCTATCTTATCACCTCTTAACCTTCTCTTCCCCAGGCTAAACATACCCAACTCCCTAAATCTCTCCTCATACGGCATGATTTCCAGATCTTTCACCATTTTGGTCACTCTGCTCTGGACACACTCCAGCTTATCAACATCCTTTTTGAATTGTGGTACCGAGAACTGGACACAGTATTCAAGCTGAGGCCTAACCATAGCAGAATAGAGTGACACTATTACTTCCCTTGATCTAGAAGAGGAAGGTAATTCCAGCGTCTGGTGGTGTGTTTGTGCAATGGTGCACATGCACGGTGGGAAGGCAAGGGGGAAACCCAAGAAGTGTGGCTTGATACCGCATGGTGCAGACTGCCCGTGGATGTTTGGCTTGCCTCAAGAGGACAGTAGGGTTTCTAACCAATTTGGGGGGAAACCAGATCAACCCGATTTTTCCTCTCCGTCTGCTCAGCCCCATGATGGAACATTAGAAAGCTATGAATGGAAACACATCCTGACTGAAGGAACAGTATCCTCTCCTGTTTCTCAGTCTTATTTCTATACTTTAGTGGCCTGCAGTCCTGTGCTGAAAAAGAAATATGAAATTCTCAGGATCCCATATTCAATGAAGGATAGACAGAAAATGATGTAGGAGATTTCTGCCTTGCTACAGCAGTAAATGTCTAAAATAAGCATTAAATACACTTCCTTCCAGAGAATGAAAACCAAATTGCAGCGGAATGCAGCTGCTCACAATGAGCTTTTCCTGACCATCCTTCCTTCCTTAAAAGATTATTGGCCAGCCCTCATATTTTGTGCTAGTTGGAATGCTGGTGCTGCTGAGCTCAGCAAAGTTTCAGTATGTTAAGTTCATTATTAATGTCCAGAAACTGTTAAACTGGAAATTCCATTAAATATAAAAATGTCCACAGCAGCAACAATTCTGTTGACACAGTAATAAGATCAAGACTGTATTTCTCAGGGATAACACTCAGTGTTCAAGTGTTTTGCTCACTATGTAATTCAATCGGCCAAAACCAAAAGTAGATCGAAAACCAAAAGTGGAGGCAACTAGATGTAAGCACTATTGCAGCAGTGGAGCTTTGTCAATTATGGCACTGCATCAGTCCAGCATCACAAGATGCAGTATCTATGCTATGTTATGAATCTCCAGAAACATATGAACAGAAAGGGGGATGGTGGTGGAGTGACATCTTTAATCCCTTTGGCTTTGGCAAAAGCAGGTACAGTCCATTATGTTTGTGTTGTGATGCAGTCCCTGAAAATTGGGCCCAAGGTGTGAATGCTAAGTGTTGAGGACCATAGTCCAAGGCATGGTCATGTTTGATACCACTTACTTCTTGTAGAGTGCTGAATGATTTTGCACTGATGCAGGGGTGCTAACTCCTATATGAAAAAGCCACAGTTGGTTTCAGAAAATGCCATGCACAAAACAAATAGGAGTATAGTGTCTAAGTGGAGGGAAGTAATAGTGCCACTCTATTCTGCTTTGGTCAGACCTCACCTGGAATATTGTCTGTAGTTCTGGTCATTACAATTCAAGAAGGATATTGACAAGCTGGAGTGTGCCCAAAGGAGGGCAACCAAAATAGTGAAAGGTCTGGAAGCCATGTCATATGAGGGAGCTTAGGGAGCTGGGTATGTTTAGCCTGGGGAAGAAAAGATTAAGAGTGACATGGATAGCCATGTTTAAATATTTGAAGGGATGCCATGTTGAGGATGGCGCAAGCTTGTTTTCTGATGCTCCAGAGACTAGAACATGAAGCGGTAGATTCTAGCTACAGGAAAAGAGATTCTAGCTAAACATTAGGAAGAATTCCCTGAGGGTAAGAACCAGCTGTTTGACAGTGCAACATGCTGCCTTAGAGAGTGGTGGATTCTCCTTCTTTGGAAGGTTGTAAACGGAGGCTGGATGGCCATCTGTCAGAGGGATTGCTTCGATTATATGTTCCTGCATGGCCAAAAGGGGTTGGACTGGAAGGCCATTGGGGTATCTTCCAACTCTGAATCTGTGATTTTATGACATGTCGTTTATTGAACATTTTTCTGCTGGTTTGAGGTGTTTTTTGTTTGTTTGTTTTTTGTGTTTGTTTGTTTGTTTTGCTAGCTGGTGGTTTTAAAAGAGTGCAACAATGGTTGGGGCCCATTGGGCCAGGCAAGGGTAGAGTGCAGAGTCAGCAGAGGCAGGGCCATCTATATCTAAATTTTTCTGCTTTATACGGTTCAAATGACCCTAAGCAATTTATTTTGTTGTTGTGGTTGTGTGCCTTCAAATTGTTTCTGATTATGCATTACACTTAACAGAATAGAGGGATCATGTGCTAGCTTAGTTGAAAGGGGCTGGATGCTGTCACACTTGGTTCTGGAAAAAGTATGGACTCTACTACATCTCAAAGCTCTGCATCAATTGTGTGCCTCTACTCCTTTGAATAGGGAAACTCCACCTTGAAAAAGGTGTTTTGAGGAGGAGAAGCAACATATTTGGCTATATTGTGGAGAAACAGAATGCTCTCCTGTTGACAAGGGTGCCAGGCAAGGCTGCATTTTAGCACCCTATCTATTCAATTTATTTACAGAACATACCAGAGAAAGAGGAGTTGCAAATTGTGGTTGCAACAAAAGAGAGTTTGAGTCAGATTTCACAACATTTGTCTGGTAGCAACAGCATATTTGGGAGAAAAGAAAGAGCAGCCTATTTCGGAAAGGGAAATTGAGGGCCTTTACAGACCGCCAGAAATAATGCAGCTTGAGGCCACTTTAACTTTTTTGGCTCAGTGCTAAGGAATCATGGGAACTAGTGTATTGTGGCACCAGAGCTCTCTGACAGAGAAGGCTCAATGTCCCAGAAAAAATACAATTCCCATCATTCCCTAGCATTGAGCCAGGACAGTTAAAGTGACCTCAAGCTGCATTATTTCTGGCAGTCTGTAAAGGCCCTAAGATACATTCACTGACTGCCATGCTTAAAAGGTGGTGGTGGACCTGCTCAGTATCTGCCTAATCTCTTTCAGCAATAGCCCATCACTTAAGAAGAATGCCCATGTAAGCAAGTGAATCTTTGACCATAAAACACAGCCAAAAAAGCACCCCTTTTTGCCAACATTGTCCTATTCCATCAAAATGCATTGCCCACCTCCCAAGATAGACGTCTTTACGTGTGAGTCCCCACCACAATTACTCCATCTCATTACCTACTCAGAAATATAAATAAGAAGCAGCATCTTATACAGGTTTGCGTATGAAAAGATTATTCAGAAATTAACATAGGCAGAAAAATCTGAAAGCATCCTTTGTATGCCCATAGAGCACTCCCTTGTATGCCTACTGATTGTCAGTGTGCGCACACACACACACAGCACTACCCTACAAATTGTTGTTGCTTTTAAATGCCTTTGAGTCATCCTCAACGCATGGCGACCCTGTGAATGAGACATTTCCAAGTGTCCCTATTGTCAGTCTCTCTGCTCAGTTCCTGTAGGCTCAGGCCTGTGACCTCCCTGATGGAGTCTAACCTTCTGGCATGTGGTCTTTCTTGCTTTCTGATGCCTTCTACCTTTCCCAGCATCATTGTCTTTTCTAATGAGTCATACCTTCTCATGATGTGGCCAAAGTGCGACAGCCTCAGTTTAGTCATCCTGACTTCCAGGGAGAATTTGGATTAGTGTTGGATTAGTGTTTAATCCATGGGTAGGCAACCTTTCCCCTTTAAGGGCCGAGGGACTTCAGCTCCCAGAATCCCAGGAGGTATTGGCCAACATGGGACTACTGGCCAACATGGCCGAGGCTTCTGGGAGCTGAAGTCCCTCGGCCCTTAAAGGGGAAAGGTTGCCTACCCCTGGTTTAATCCATTCAAGGACCAATTTGTTTGTCTTTTTTGGCCATCCACTGTGTCCTCAGTCTCTTCTCCAGCACCACATCTCAAATGAGTTGATTTTCGTTTTATCTGGTTTCTTAACTGCCCAGTTCTCATATCTGTACATGGTAATTGGGAATACCATAGTTTGGGCAATCCTAACTTTAGTGTTCAGTGTTATATATTTCCACTTTAGGATCTTGTGTAGTTCTTTCATAGCTGCCCTTCTCATTCCTAGTCTTCTAATTTCTTGACTGCAGTCTCCATCAGTGTTTGATCCAAGGTATGGGAAATCTTTGACTATTATGCAATACTCAGCCCTTATAATAAATAATCCCAGGCTGATCTTCCAGCCCCACTCAGCTGCTTTTCTCAGTGATGTTACAGTCTTGCATACTATGTCTTGCACAGTATGTGTTGGGAGTGTTATAAAGATGTTTATCGGCAAGATACTTGGTTCAGTTGTATATTACTGTAAATACTCTGTGGCAGTGGTTCTTAAGCTTTGGTCTTCCAGATGTTTGGCCTTCAATTTCTGGAAGCCCCAGACAGCTTGGCCATTGGTGAAGGAACCTGGAGTTGATGGCTAGAACATCTAGATGGCCAAAGGTTGAGAATTACTGCTCTGTGGCGAAGTTTATTACCATCTTCTTAATGGTGATTGAGAAATATGGCATGCTTCTGTGTTCTGGAACAGCTATTTTTAGCTTCTGATGTTGCTCGTTTTATTTATTATTATTTATATGACATTATCCATGCACATGGTGCTGTACAAAGTAAGAGACACCTCTGTCCCAAGGAGCTTGCAGTCTAAAATTTAATACAGTGGTTGTAACAAAAAAGACGGGAAGTGAAAGTAGAAGGTTAATGGGAGAAAAAGGCATTTATTACAGCTACACCTATTCAGATGTGGTTATAGTTGGGTGTGAGGACTAAGGGAGTGGTAAACAGGAAATGTTTTTACACCGGAATGATATAACAGTGTGGAGTGAAGAGATCACATTTTTATTGTGGTCACTGGACAAACTGAATTTTGCTTTAATGTTTTTAAACCCTTCTTTCCTCTACACTCGCCCAGAAAATGAACCGATAAGGTTCACTGGGCAGAGAGCCTAATCCTGTTGATGTCCTCCACTTTTAAGGAAATTCTTAGACATATGCCTCAGCTATATTGTTTCCTAATCTGCAACATGAGCATTGTGATTTAGAGCTTTTCCTAGTGTGCACTTGACCTCCAATTTAAACCATGTGTGTCCCCGAACTGGCACATGACATTTAAGAATTGCCATGCTAGCAAATCCAAAGTATGCTAAGAAGCTGCATAATGCTGTGTCTCTGGTGTGTATTGGCCTTTGGTGGAGAGTATTGTCTTCATTAAAATGCTTCTTATGCAGCTTGTTTTCTTCCTTGAGCATCTGACAGATGTGGCACAGCTTTAATTGGTGGCCTTGTTAATATTTTTTTTTAAATGTCTATAACATTTGTTTGGATACAAAAGGCACTGGATCAGATTTCTTTTCAGCTATGAACCTCATTTGAGCCACTTGGATGTCATATTTTATATACATAAATGAAACTGTATCATGGGATACAGCCCTTGTGGTTTGAATGTTAGACTATGACTTTGGAGACAAGGGTTCAGATCCCAAGTCAGCCATGAAAACTCTCTGGGTGACCTCACTGGGTGACTGGGCAAATCACACTCTCTCAGCCTCACAGCATGACAATGGCAAACCCCCTCTGAAAAACCTTCCAAGAAAACCCTATGATAGGTTTGCCTTAGGGTCACCATAAGTTGGAAACGACTTGAAGGCACACAACAACAACCAATGTTGGTTGGATATGAAAAACCTTGTTACTAGCTATCATATTCAGGTCCATAGTCAAAAGCAAGTTCCCAGTTATGACTTCCTGATCCTCTCCTGTCTAAACCTAACAGATTTCCATGTTGAGGCAACCCAGAACAATACCATAATGAATAGTATCAAATGCCATGGAAAAGCCAGTGACTCCAACACTATCATAGAATATTTCTTAACAGCTGTTATCTGATGAGGAAGCCAGTGGCGCTTGAAAAATCTGCAGTCTGTGTTTTGTGCATCAAGGCTGGCCAATAAAAGTATCGCTCTTTTATGAATTTTGGATTTTGTTTTATTCTATCATAGGTGGCTTGCCATTGTCCTCCTCTAAGGCTGAGAGTCAGTATGGTGTAATGGTTGGAGCATTGGACTAGGATTCCAGGAAATCAGGCTTTTAATCCCAGCTTAACCATGGAAACCCATCTTGGGCAATTCACATCCTTAGAGGCAATGGCAAACCTCCTCTGAACAAATCTTGTCAAGGAAAACCCATTATAGGTTTGCCTTAGAGTCACCTTATTGTTTATTATTATTATTATTATTATTATTATTATTATTATTATTATTATTATTATTACTGCTACTACTACTACTAGTAGTAGTAGTATCATACTCTTTTCCCAAAACTGGGACAGAGTGGCATCAAAATATTAAAAAAAAAATACAACAATTCCAAAACAATATAAAAAAACAATTCCAACCTTAAGTTGGAAGTTGAAGGCACAAAACAACAAGGCTGAGATCATGTGATTTGTCCAAGGTCATGTACCTACTCAGAAGTAAAACCCATTGAGATCTGTGGTGTTTACTCTTTGGAAAATATATACATAGGAATTATGTGCCTTCAGCTCCAAGCCAACTCTGACTTGGGTGACCCTCTCCTTGGGTTTTCTTGGCAAGATTGATTAAAATTTATTGATTTGCTATGGCCTTCCTCTGATATTGGGTTGTCACCAGCTCCCCCAAACATGTTAATGAAGAATAGATCATTCAGCTTGTCCACCAGATTGGAAATCAGAAGAAAAGTGGATGCTGCTAAAATAAAAGGTCATCGTGAATACAGAGATTGCCAGAACATGTTGAGGTGCCTATTATTTCCATGTCATGTCTTACCTCTGGCATCAAATTTTCTGTCAGAAGTGCTTCATCAACTGAGGTACATCTATGGTAATAAATATTATAATTTTAGTTGGTGTGCTAACCAGTCGTTTGAGGGAGAGAAAACCCCAAATCTGACTTCTTTCAGTACTGTTGGTCTTACTTCCTGAAAGTACTTCCTTTGGCCTTTTTATAACCTGAAACCTTGATGATAGGTTCTGTTTCAGATTTCAGAAGCGGGTAGTTAGCTTGGTTTAGATAATTGAGGCTTTTTATCTTCCTCTATCTGTGTCTGTGGAGCTGAAATAGTTTAAAATCAGGTGATTTTCAAGTTTACAGTTGCGTAGGTGGGGAGAATCCATCTAAATCATTAACTGGGTTGGATTTACAGACATTAACGGATTCACTTGTTTGCCCACAATTGTTCCTTGCACATATTTTATTTATTTTGTTTAAAAAGGAAGACATCAATCTCTCTTTTGTGGTTTGACATTATTGTTATTTTAATTCAGTTTTTACTATACTGTATAATCTTATGTGTGGTTTCATTTGTACTTGCTTTTATCTGTATCTGTCCCAATCTTTTAAGCCGTATTGGTCCAAACCCCACTGCAGAAATAATCCAGTTTGGGACCACTTTAACGGCCCTGGCTCAATACTAAGGAATTCAGGGAATTGTAGTTTTCTGAGACTTTTAACCTTCTCTGTCAAAAAGCTCTGGTTTCACAATAAATTACAATTCCCAGGATTTCCTAGCACTGAGCCAGGGCAGTTAAAGCGGTCTCAAACTGGATTATTTCTGCAGTCTGTTTCGGATCAATGAGTCACATTTCGGGAGGGGGGGAATAGGATATAAAAATAAATACTTTTTTAATGTAGCTATAGAAAATCCACTACAGATGGAATCATGGTGCAAAATCATTCCTTTTCACGCATAGTTACTCTTTTCTTTACTGTGTGACTCTGAGATTTGCATTTAACAGAATACAGCTTCCAAACAGCCCTGCATACTTCTTTGTACCTCTTGTATATGGTTGCTGTAACCTAAAAATCTCTGAAGTCCCTACTTTGGGGCAGTTACAGTCAGCCCTTATATCCACTGATATGAAAACCAGAGAAAAAACACTGAACGTGACCCAGCAGTATTATGCTGCAGAAAAGAAGGCAAATACAGTTGGCCCTCTGTATCCACAGAGTTTCCACCTATGGATTCAACCATCTACGGCTTGAAAATATTCAAAAATATATAAATTCCAAAAATCAAATCTTGATTTTGTCATTTTATATAAGGGACACCATTTCCCCTATGCCATTTTATAAAATGAGAGTTGAGCATCCACGAATTTTAGTATCCACCGAGGGTCCTGGAACCAAACCTCAGTGGATACCAAGGGCCCACTGTACAATTAAAGCATTTGTCTTGTTGGGATGCTTAAATGTCAACTTGAATGTTTTCCCAATTGATAAACTGCCTGGATGATCCAGAGATGTATTGACAAACACTTTGCACTGAGCTTCAGATAGCATCTCTGATTGCAGTCAGTGAAGCAAGAAAGCTAAAAAGCTACAAATTCTTTGTCAAAAGTTCCTTAATTTATTGCATCACCAGAAGTGTCTTACCCATTTCCACTTTGGCAATTCTGACAAGGCTAGAGGATTGTCCCTCCCCTGTTCAGAAATGGCAGAAGCAATAGTGTGTAGAGGAAACTGAGGCAATTGCACAAGTTCAAGTGACAGTGCAAAGGACTTACTGTTGATCATGAAACATGCAGGGATAGCTGTGTTGGCCATTTAGCAAATTCAAACAAAAATCCACCAAACAGTGATACCTTTATTGGCCAAACAAAATGCACAATATACTTGTTGCAAGCTTTCAAAGTGCCACTGAAGCTTTGAAAGCTTGCAACAAGCATATTGTGATTTTTGTTGATCATGAAGTTTAAGTGGCATTGCTCTGCCCTGAATCCTCTCTATTAGAATTGAAGCAAAGAAGGAATAATTATAATCATAATTATGTAATTATTCTTCCTTCAATATTTGGAACACACCAGTTGTGTAAAATAACATGGTTAACGATAGGAATTATATTTTTCTTTCAAGGCTTGGAACTCCTCTCCCCCTGCTCCCCCCTCAGATTACATAAAATTTTAAGAAAATACTGTAGTTTGTATGCAAATGGTGTGCTGTTTTCTAATATTTTTTATTTTTGTTTTAGTGAAACCATGTTTTAAATATGTTTAAGTGTTTTAACTGTTCTATAGCATGTTTTTGATAATACAGTGGGCACTTAGTATCCTCTGTGGTTTGGTCCCAGGACCCCCCTGTGGATAACAAAATCAATTGATACTCAAGTCCCATTGAATATAACAGCATAGTAAAACGGTTCCCTTATATAAAATGGCAAAATCAAGGTTTGCTTTTTAAAATTTATATATATATATATATATATATATATATATTGGAATATTTTCAATCCATGGATGCCTGAATCCATAGGTAAAAGATCCGTGGAGGGCCAACTGTAATAATATTTCATTCCTTTTAACTTTTGTACCATACATTAGTGTTTTAGCTGTAACTTTTTAAATTATTGCTGACTTGAATCCCATTTGAAAGAAAGGTGGGATATAAATTAAACAAATATATAAATAAATATTTTATTAAGTTTTGATGTCCAAACTAAATGTTACAGGGAATCATGCTTTATTTATTTATTTATTTATTTATTTATTTACATTTTTAAAAATCCCAGATTTGTTAGCCTAACAAGTACACTCACTTTTGGAATGCTCTGTAGTGCCAGCTAGTGGTAATAGATAGCAATTGTATCACTGTTGAACATGCTTTGGAGCCCCTCCAAACTGACCATTAACCTATAAAGTGGACCCTCGGTATCTGCTGGGGTTTGGTTCCATGACCCCCTGTGGATACCAGAAACCGTGGATGCTTAAATCCCATTATATACAATGGCAGAGTAAAATGGTATCCCTCGTATAAAATGGCAAAATCAAGGTTTGCTATCTGGAATTTATATATATATATATTTGAGAATATTTTCAAGCCATGGATGTTTGAATCTTTGGATAAAAAAAATCCATGGATATGGAGGACCAAATGTATATGCAAAGGGATTTTGTAGTGCCCAAGAGCCAGTGTAGCATAGTGGTTTGAGCATTGGAATAGGACTCTGAAGACCAAGGTTCGGTTCCCAGCTTGGCCATGAAACCCACTGAGTGCCCTTGGGCAAGTCACATGCTCTCAACCTCAAAGGAAGGCAATGACAATCCTCCTCTGACCAAATCTTGCCATGAAAACCCCATGCTAAGATCATCTTAGGGTTGCCATAAGTCGGAAATGACTTGAAGGCACACAACAGCAACAGACTTATAGCCCCTTTAAGGCTAACTGAAAGAGAGAAGTTGGTAGCACGAACTTTCGTAACCTTGAACCTACTTCCTCAGACGCATGGGATAGAGTGGAAAGTCCAGGGACAAACCATAGGTCTGCCACATACATCTGAGGAAATAGGCTCAAGTCTACCAAAGCTCATGCTATCTACTTCTCTCTTTCATTTAGTCTCAAAGGGGCTACAATATCTTTTTGCATACTGATTTTCCAGACTTACACAGCTGTGTCTTTGAATTATCCTATATAGGGCTTGAAGGTGATTAAAGGTGTCTTAATAAAGATGGCAAACTGTCATGCTCACCCTGTAGAGTGAATGTGTTTTTTAAGGGTTTTCTCTTCCTTCTTCAATTACAGGCTCTTGATGGGAATGTATATGATCACCTTAAGGATTATTTAATGGCATTCAGCAGGACTGAATTAGAAATATGCCAAGCTGTACAAAGCACATTCCAGTTTCTTTTGGAAACTTCCAGTCGGGTAAGTTCTCAAAAATACAAACATTTTTATGCTGAAATAGTTGTCAGAGGACAGGGGACCACCTTAATCCCTCCATGGGATCTGAACTGAAATAGAACTTTTTCAGGCAGAACTGAAATAGAAGGAAAATGAAGATGGAAGCTAAAGGAGGCAGAGTACAAGTTGACTCTCCCTTATCCGGAATTCCGAAATCAGTAATACTCCAAAAGCTAAAACTTTTTTTCATGAGTGGCTGAGATGGTAACACCTTTGCTTTCTAATGGTTCATTGTACATACATTTTGTTTCATGCACAAAATTATTTTAAAATATAATATAAAATAACCTCCAGGCTTATTTGTATATGAAAGATAAATGAATTTTGTGTTTAGACATGGATCTCCAAGATATGCACATATATGCAAATACTGGTATTCCAATTTTTTAAAAAAAATATTACCCAAAATCCAAAACACTTCTGGTCCCAAGCATTTTGGATATACAGTAGCTTCATCAGCCTCCTTGAAGGGGTGCTACTGTGACAGATGGACATCAGCTCCTTCACAAATGCAGAAGCTATAAAATGGTACTGGAGCATATGCTTTACTCACAGAAAGTTGCTGACATAGGTTAAGGATTTCTGATTGCAAAGCTGAGAGGGAAGCTCCTAGAGAGATACTCCCAATCAATAGTAGCTGTCTTGATGGCTTAGGCCCAAAACACACTACAGAAATAATCCCTTTTGAGACCACTTTAACTGCCCTGGCTCAGTGCTAGGGAATCTGGGAAACGTAGTTTATTGTGGCATCAGGGCTCTCTGACAGAAGCCTAAATGCCTCACAGAACTACAGTTCCCAGAATCCCCTAGCGTTGAGCCAGAGCAGTTAAAATGGTGTCAACCTGGATTGTTTGTACATTTGGACCATAGTGGCTTAGTTCTCTACGAGGTAGTGCCACATACCTGGGACCAAATTGAGCTAAGACACAGTATCACCATCTTCCTCCTTCTCCATTTCTTGCAACCAAAATATGATCTCTGTGGTAACACTGCATTCCTCTAGATTAACCTAGAAACTACCAAGTGAGGTTAGATTTTCAGTGGTTAAAAAATCCTTACAATATAATTTAATGTAATCTCTGCTCGGCCATGGGAACCCACTGGGTGACCTTGGGCAAGTCACAGTCTCTCAGCCTCAGAGGATGGCATTGGCAAACCCCCTCTGAAGAAACTTGGCAAGGAAAACCTGTGAAAGGTTCACTTTAGGGTCGCCATAAGTCGGAAAGGACTTGAAGGCACAGAACGCACACACAATTTGGTTAAGTAACATTTTGTGGTATTTTAGTTGTATCCAATATTATCTTTTAGGAGGAACTGTAATGCTTATGTACTCTCACTTTGCTAGCAGCTTTAATTGATCATACTTCCAAAACAGAAGGTATGGAACTCAGCCATATTGCTATTTTTCTGAGGCTAATTTGCAACTCATTCTCAGTACTGAGACTGACATTTAGGAAATATCAATAGTGTTTATGAGGGGTGAAATCCAGTTCTGCCTTCTTTGCTGTTTTCTCAAACAGCAAACAACAGAAGTGTAACTTTAATGGTTTTCAAAATTTGACCATGTGGTGCTAAATTGGCTGACAGGTGCAGAACCTGGAAATAATGTTTTATAAGTAACAATGTTACCTGCAAGACATTACTTTAATAAAAGTAATGGGATTAACATTGCTACATTTTTAATAGTGTAAACAATGAGTAATAACATTGCCTTTTTTAATGTATAAAGTAATATTTATATGTTATTTTGGAAGAGGTCATATAGCAGGATTTTGTATTTTTAAAAATTACAAAGTAGCAGATTACAATAGGCCCTTGGTATCCGCTGGATGGATACCAAAATCAGTGGATGCTCAAGTCCCATTAAACATAATGGCATAGTGAAATGGTATCCCTTATATAAAATAGCAAAAGCAAGGTTTGCTTTTTGGAATTTATATCTTTTTGGAATATTTTCAATCCATGGATATGGAGGGCCAATTGTATTAGCAAGCAACATGTGTTACTGAAAAATGACCAATGTTAGCAGCTTGCTTTTTAAAAGCAATGAGTAACAAATTTCCAATTAACAATTCAAGTTCTGGTTAGGTGCAGAGTTGGCTTGTGGTACGTGGGATAACAAAATCACTCTTTTCCTTCCTTCAGTAGAAAATTTGCACTGTCATTTGCCTAAGGTGTTCCAAACAAATTTCAACATTCACATGTGTGGAACCATCATGAATCAGTTCCCTTATTGTAAAGTCTCTCTTCAGTCATCTAAACATTGAGCAGTACTTATACAGCCCACAAAATTGAAGTTATTTGTGCCATCATATCATTTCTGTTTTATGGTGACCCACAAGTTACTGAGCTAGCCCAAATGGCCAAATAACATGGATTCTAAAGTATAAGCCAACCGGAGACTTTTTGGAAGATTGGAAGCCATTTATGGGTTTGGTTTTTTTGTAGCAGTAAGAAATCTAATGATGCAATAATCTGTGGCTATGGTTATTAATAATTTTAGTAGGCTTATTTAGTTGGATCTATAATGGTAGAATAAGCCCCCTCCCGTTTTTAAGTTTCATTACAATCAAGATTGTAGGTCAGAGCTTTACTGTGTATTAGTTGAATGCCTTTTCTTCTTCTTTTTTCTTTGTTTTTATTCTTTCCTTCTGTTTATCTTTGATTGTATATTATTTTGATTGTAAATTAGAGTATACAAAAATAATAATCTAAAAATTGTTCTCATTACACCACTTATTATGATTTGGATGGGATTTGGGATTTTTATGTTCTGTTTAAATTATATTAATATATCTGTATTTTTTTAATGTTGTAAGCCGCCCCGATTGCTCTGCAGAGGGGCGGGATATAAATAAATATTATTATTATTATTAGTAGTAGTAGTAGTAGTAGTAGTAGTATAAAGGCGAACTTATCACAGAGTTTGCATAGGAAGATTTGTTCAGAAGAGGTTTCGCACTGCCTTCCTCTGAGGCAGCGGTAGGCAACCTTTCCCCTTTAAGGGCCAAGGGACTTCAGCTCCCAGAATCCCAGGAGCTACTGGCCAACATGGGACTATTGGCCAACATGGCTGAGGCTTCTGGGAGCTGAAGTCCCTCGGCCCTTAAAGGGGAAAGGTTGCCTACCCCTGCTGAGGCTTTGAGATTGTGATTTGCCCAAACCACTCCAGTGGGTATCCATGGCCAAGTATAAATAAAAATTATTATTATTATTATTATTATTAAGTAGGGATTCGAACCCTGCTCTCCCAGAGTTTTAGGACCTTTGCAGACTGCCAGAAATAGTGCAAATTGATTCCACTTTAACTGACTTGACTCAGTGCTAGGGAATCATGGGAACTGTAATTTATTGTGGCACCAGAGCTCTCTGACAGAGAAGGCTCAATGTCTCAGAAAAAAATACAGTTCCCATGATTCCCTAGCACTGAGCCAGGTCAGTTAAAGTGGACTCAATTTGCACTATTTCTAGCAGTCTGCAAAGGCCATTAGTCCAACATTCAAATCACTGCACCCACAGTAGCTCTTAGTTCAGTCATAATTGCCCATATAAAACTCTGTGGCCAAGATCCTACATCAAAAAGAGTGTAATACTTTGCCTGAGCAGTCTCCATGCAGAAAGCTTTCAACCCTGGAAGAGTCTGCCGCTGCTCACCAGAGGAGAAGCAATACAGCAGCTGATCTGGTCTGAACAGCTTGAACAGTCCTGGGCTCGGGGTGGCTAAGGAGGGTGCACCCACAAATAAAGTGCACCCTCTTTATCCTTCACCTGGAAGTCAGACCAGCTGCATTTTCATAATCAGAATTGTTTCCACTCTCCCTGTTCACCAGTAAGCAGCAGCAGCCACCCCTCCCAGGCTTGAAAGTTTCCAAGGGAGGAGGTTTGGGACAGGGAACCAAAGGAATGGGCCCTTTTCAGAAGGAGACAACACATAAGCCACAAAAAGGTGGATTGTGTCCAGAGAAGGGTGACCAAACTGGTGAAAGATCTGGAAATCATGCCTTATGAAGAGAGACTTGGAGAGCTGGGTATGTTTAACCTGGGGAAGAAAAGGTTAAGAGATGATATGATAGCCCTATTAAATAGTTGAAGGAATGTCATGCTGAAGATGGAGCAAGCTTGTTTTCTGCTGCTCCAGAGAATAGGACCCAGAACAATGGATTAAAGTTACAGGAAAAGAGATTCCACATCAACATTAGGAAGAACTTCTTGACCAAGGGTAGGCAACCTTTCCCCTTTAAGGGCAGAGGGACTTCAGCTCCCAGAAGCCTCAGCCATGTTGGCCAATAGTCCCATGTTGGCCAATAGCTCCTGGGATTCTGGGAGCTGAAGTCCCTCGGCCCTTAAAGGGGAAAGGTTGCCTACCCCTGTTCTTGACAGTAAGAGCTGTTCAACAGTAGAATACACTCGCTCAGAGAGTGGTGGAGTCTCCTTCTTTGGAGCCTTTAAACAGAGGCTGAATGGCCATCTGTCATAGGGGGTGCTTTGATTGTGAGTTCCTGCATGGCAGAAGGGAGATTAGACTGAATGATCCTTGTGGTCTCTTCCGATTCTATGATTCTAAGTGAAAAAAGTCACTAGCAGGATTCCAGCCTGTATCTCCAAATGCTTTCTGCATGTTTAGGTAGTTTATAACCAGAATTGGTGCAGTCATTTATGTAACTCTGCAGCCTCCAAATGTTTTAGATGGCCAAAACTCATAATAGTATGACCTGGCTTTCTTATTTCATGTCCTCATATTTCAGCATGAAACTTAATGATCTGTTCATTTTAATGTTCATTTTAAAATGATGTTATAGTCCTGGGTGTGTATTCAATTAAATAGATCCAACCCAGTTTGTAGTACTTGAACATTAAAGCACACACTAATAAATGTGCCATTTATAATAGATCTGCTGGCTGTATGGGTTTCTGGGATTGCATATGAATGTGGAAAATTATGTTTAAGGTTAGGAAACATTTTATCCTGATAGTCTCTGAGCATTGTGATTGGAAAAAAAATACTCAGCTTAACATTTGCAGCACAAAATTGTCTTTGTTAAAAATATTTGTAAACTTATTTATTGTCTCTTTCAGGTAGTGCGAGATTACAATTTCCAACTGTTTTTACAAGAGAACTCCGTATTTCACAAACCACAGTCCTTCCAATTTCAACCATGCGACAGTGACACTGTAAGGACATTTTTAAGAACAAATAATTTTGTTTTCTTAATTTAGGGCCTTTACAGACTGCCAGAAATGATGCAGCTTATGTCCACTTTAACTGCCCTGGCTCAGAGCTAGGGAACCATGGGAACTGTAGTTTATTGTGGCACCAGAGCTCTCTGACAGCGAAGGTTCATATTTCAGAAAAAACTACAGTTCCCATGATTTCCTAGCACTGAGCCAGGGCAGTTAAAGTGGACTTAAGCTGCATTATTTCTGGCAGTCTATAAAGACCCACAGTTTGTTATTTCAGTGCTTTGAAAGGGCCACAATTCTGAAAAGCCATTTGGGAGGTAGAACAATGTCTATACTAACAGAAATTGCTTGTGTGCAGACTTCTGCATGAGCATGATGAAGGAGTTGCATAATATAAAATAGTTATGCATTCTGGGTGTTGTTCTGAATTTGATAACCTTGTATGGCTTCCTTGTCTCTTTTCAGCAGATATGTGGCACTGGATTTAGGTGATTTAAGTCGCTTGCGCTCATTGCAATCCATGGGGCTTAAGTATGCACCTACCTCTGCCTCCAGCAGTAGGAGGAATGTTTATAGAGGAGGAGGAGGTTTTCGCCATTAAATCTGGATTAGACCAACCTGCCCCAGTGTCTTATGGTATATCCTCCCCAGTGAGTATTTGCACATTGGACAGGAAAGTGCAGCCTATGGCTGCATGACTTTATTGCTCTTAGGCCATCTGGGAGTCGGGGTAGAATTCACCATGTTAGCCCTTGGACAGACTTTTTTCCTAACAGGAAGTGACCTGAATTTGACTGAGATCACTTCCTATTGTATAAAAGATCTCTCCTGGGCCTAAAATGGCCTGGGGGCTGGGCAAAAACATGGTGGAGTTGCCCCCCCCCATACACACCACCTTCAGGAGGTTTGGGGACAAAAAAAACCCTTGAACTTTTTTGCAAGAGTTGTGATCCTAGAGGTCTATTGTGGGGATGGTCAAGCTCCCTAGCACTCAGAAATTGCCCACTCCTGATAAAGTTTTTTAAAAATTATCAAAACATTTGTATCCCTTCCTCTATCCAGAGGCCTTAAGGCAGCAAACAAAAATAATTCCAGCACATTTAAAACAGTATAAATAATAAAAATGATTTTTAAAGGCTGAAAACATTAAAGAATTTAACATTTTTTTAAAAAAAAGACAGATTTAAACATTTAAAATTGTTTAAAACCATGCTGACGGCAAAAATTTGTGTAAAACCAATTAGGCTCCAAAGGCTTTAGTGAACAGCCATGCTTTCACTTGGCACCTGAATGACAGTAGCATTATTGCCAGTTGGAACCTCTAAGGAGAGGATGCTCCATACCTGGTGTGCCACAGCCGTAAAAATCTGGAGCCCGGCACACATAAGCAATAATGGCACACCTCAGAATGGAGCTATCAGGTATATGGTTCTGACTTATCTTGGGTTCTGTGCATATGAATTCCTGGACAAATGGGAATCCCAACACAAATGTTTTCTGTAGTGAATATACCATGGGATATAGAGCAGGTTGGCACACTCCAAATTCCAGACTGCATGTAGACTTTAACATCTGCACAGGGACTAGTAAAGTCAAAAATCAAGCTTGCTAAATACAGTTGGCCCTCCACACTTGCAGCTTTGATTATTTGTGGTTTTGATTAATAGGTTCTCTCTAGGAATCTCTAGGTCCTCCAGCACAACTCTGCCAGATGTTGACAGAGTTGTGTTGGAGAACCTGCCTAGAGGTTCCTAGAGAAAATATTTCTGTAGGCATTTGTAGGTCCTCCAACATGATTCTACAGTCAACTTTTGGCAGATGTTGTTCATAGAGTTACACTGGAGGACCTGGAGATTCCTAGAGAGGTGTTCTCTCAGGTGAAAAAAAATAGAATTATTTTATTTGCATTTTTTCAACTTTCATGGGGTCCTTCACCCCTAACCCCAGTGAATGTGGAGGGACCACTGTAATCTGTTTTCTTAGTCATACTGCTAATATTGGAGTGGATGAATCCACTGTTCCTTCCAGGTTTTTCAGCTGATACAGAATTTGGCTACAAAGTTATATAAAGATCCTAGTGCTTTCACTAGCTAGACAACCTCATGTTTGTGACATTTTTGTAGTTAATACCTTTGCTGTTGCCCTGTTGGTTTTGAGGTTGGGGTCCCCACCCAAAGCTGTGGAATTTTTAAAGCTGTGGAAATTTATATTGAAAATTATTCATGAATAATGGGGAGATTGGGAAAGTATGTAGATTTATCAGAAGTAAATAAATGATTACTATCTTAATATCTTATTTCCCCCCAATTAGAAGTTTCTTCCCAAATATTTGTTGGGGTTTATGGCTATAATGATCAAATCTCCTCACTTTAAACTGGATAGCTCACTAGGTGTCTAAAAATAGTTTATTTTTCTGTGTTTCATCTGAACCTGTGAAATAGAAGGTAGCAATTTAAAATAAGTGTAGGTTTTAAGCAAGGCCTCCTTTCTTGCAACTACTTGGTAAACTGTACTTAGCACACACAAAAATGGGTCTTGACCCACTAATGCTGCATTTGAGGAAAGGCAGATAAGACTTGGGTAGGCTTATTAGGAACAACAAACGTGCCCTTGAGATTCAAATGTTATGTTCTGACTTCTTCCTCATCAAAAGATAAGCTACTTTTGTGTCTCCAGCAAATTGTTTACATCAAGCCCAAGGGTATCTAAAAGGCAAGAGGGCTAAATTTTCCCTGACTAACCATATTTGCCTAACTGTGTTTGCCTTGCAGTTCTAACTGTGTTGTGTATGTGTGTATATGTGTGTGTTCTGTCCTTGTGCAACCTTTGATATTTAGAGTTTTAATGCCGTTCAGCTGGTGGATATTGAGCCGTCACCTGTCAGTGCTCTGAGAATGACCTTAGTAGAGGTATATGGCAGCGTCTGCTATCACCATTTAATATATTTTGGTATTGCTGATGTGCATGCTGAATAGGGCTGCAGTGGTGTGACCAGCTTCCATGCATAAGTGGCAGATGAATGCATAACATGTTGTGAAAGAAATATATTTTGTCAATGCCGAGGTATCAGAACTTTGAGATCCCTGCTTAATGTTTCAAAACCAAGCAGCACTTCATTGGTAATAATCAAAGAATTTGAAATTAAGAGGAGTGCAAAAACATCACCTGAGGTTTCCAATGGGTTCACATGATTTTGTAATCAGAAATACCACGTCTCCATTCACCCGCCTGCAAAAATGGTAGCATTCTACCATACCTTTGGTTTTATTTAGGAAGGCATTTATATGTTGACTTTCTTTCTTACCTACAAAGGACCTTCTGAGACAAAATATATTATCAAAAATAAAACAAACCTATAATTATACAAATAATAATATTAAGACAGCAGAGTACAGGAGCTATTAAAAAAACCACACACATTGTGTGGGATAATTGGTATTTTGTCATTATTTTATTCATATTTTCTATTTTCTGCTTTTAGTCTATTGCAACTTAGATTGCTGAGTGGTTTAAGAAATATAATTTTAAAAAAATAAAATAAAACCCAGTGAAACAGCATTCTTCAGATTTTGTCTAAATGACATGAAAAGAGGGTCCTGGGCATATTTTGTCAGGCAAGGATTTCCACATCATTGGAGCCCTACTGGATTTCCTAGTTATTCTCACCTCTTGAATACAGAAAGACCTGCAGAAGGAATCTTGATTAAAGTGTCTTATTCATCAGGGACCAAGTAACAAATCTCTTGTGTAGAGGACACAGGTATATAAACCTGAATGCTTTAAATTCAGTAAAAAGGGATAAGGCGGTAGATCCATGCAGTGAAAATATGCTCTAAGAAGTATTTTTCTTGACTACCGTATTTTCCGGTGTATAAGACGACCCGGCATATAAGACGACCCCCCCCATTTTTCCAGCCAAAATATAGAGTTTTAGCACCTCTATCCTCCTTATCCTTATACCCAGCGTATAAGACAACCCCCTCCCATTTTAACCACAGATTTTGCAGGTTAAAAAGTAGTCTTATATGCAGGAAAATAAGGTACTTTCAAGTTTCATTACTGAGCCTCACCTAAACACCAAGCCAGCCTTGTTTTGCCTTATCATACAATGCATCACATTAAATTGGATCGAAGAAACAGATGGTAAGGGGTTTTATTTCTTTGATCTCATTTATCTTGATATTTCTTTTTAAAAACCTTTTTACTTTGCTGTGAAATTTCATCCCATACATTATTCTTCTGGGGAACAATTCAAAACCAGGAATTCTTTACACACACTTCCGAAGCCATTAACAACCTTCTGTCTAAGAAGCAGGAATGCAAATTTTACAACTGTTATGCATTTTAGTCACTTCATTTGCATTTTGTGTTGGAGCCGTTCAGAGTAAGTAGCTTTCTGTATTTTCATGAGATGTGCATGATTTCTCTTTCGTTGGGCAGGCTATGCAGTGAATATTTAGGAAATGTATTCCTGAATAATCTCCTGACTTGAATTAAAATTTAAACATAACTTTTTCCATGATAGATAATAGAATATTACTTCACTTCAGTTGAACAAATAACATATCTAGAACTAACTTAACTACTTTTCCTGGGCATCTAACGTGGAAGCTCTCAATTTGACTCTCACAGATGTTAAACTGTTAAATTGCATCTTTACTTTTTCCAATTTGGAATAGTTGAGAATTTTTTCAAGGTGAAAGTGAGAAGCCAAATGTCTCTTGAGAGGCTTCATGAAGCCAGTAGACCAGGCAGACTTGACATGCTTGTAGCTTCATTGGCTCTGTGACTGCTTCAGCCAAACACAGCAAAGCATCTTCATCAATTAAATGCATATCATTGGGGAGAACACAAGGAATCAAAGGCATGTAAAACTGTATCCTGCAACCAGTGAACTTCTTTACACAGTAACTTCCAATCCAGCTCATTGTTGAATGTAGGACAGAAAGAGAGATTGCAATACACAGCCATTCTTGACTTGCTGGATTGACTTGCTGGATTTTCCATAAGGAGTTGTAATTCCAGTTTATTCTGTTATTTTATTTCATATCTCTACTCTGTGAGAAGGTCAGAACATGCACATTTCTATAGTGCCAGGACATGACAACGTGGTCAGGGAACAGTGTTTTTCCAGTATTGCACTTTGTAATAGTGGTACTGTTACTTCCCTCGATCTAGATACTATACTCCTGTTGATCATATTGGCTTTTTTTAGCTGCTGCATCACATTGTTGTGGTCTACTGAGACTCTAGAATATTCAAAAATCCAAAACTTTTTGAGCTACAAGACAGGTGATGTAGTATGTACTTGTACTGTATTTGCAAAGCTGGAAAGAAATGTGATTGGAGACAATAAAATCTGTGAAATGGCAGGAATTCATAGAATCATAGAGTTGGAAGAGACCACAAGGGCCAT
>JAIPUX010001232.1:173864555-173897810 GCA_020142125.1 Phrynosoma platyrhinos | reverse complement strand
GATTGGCTAGCCAGAGGGGCGGTATATAAATAAACCATATTATTAAATTGTGTTTTAAATCAAAATAATTTTAATTGAATTTTAACTTTTGTATTGAGAAGTGTTTGGTTGTTTTTTTTAGTTGTATTGTATTTTTTAAGATGTGCATGCTGTCTTGGGTACCATAAAGGGAGAAAGGTGGCATATAAACCAAGTAAATAAATAAAAATAATAAATAAAGTAGCCACAGCTAGCATACTGATGGTCAGATGCACTTGGAGTTTGGATCCAAAATATCAGGAGGAGACTTGGCTTGAAGGAGTTGGCATACCTCTTCCACCAACTAATATACATGCCCTGGAGAGAGCATTCAGGAAAGAGTCTAAGGCTGCTGCCACACTGCAGAATGAATGCAGTTTGACATTGCTTTAATTTTCATGGCTCCATTGTATGGCATCCTGGGATTTCTAATTTGTTGTGGCACAAGAGCTCCCTGACAGAGAAGGCTAAATAATTAACAAAACCGCAGATTCCAGAATTCCATGGTGTTGAGAAGATGACAGACTGCATTAATCCTGCAGTGTAGATGCAGCTTAAGCATCTTTAGACCCAGGCTTTTATATGTCGTGTGTGCTTTTGTTATGTTTTTAACTTTGTATGCTTTATGTAATTTTATACTGTTTTTTAGCTAGTTGATTTTAATTTTTTAAAAAAATATTGTAAAGTTTGTAAACAGTTTTATCTTTGGGTCCCTTTCTGGGAGAAAAGCAGCATAGAAATGAAATAAACAGGAGACTGCACTAAATCACCTGTCTCGTTGTCATCAACTTGAGAATGCTTCTGTCTCTTTAGGGCTGAGCAGACGGACCAGGATAGCACAGACCAAGCTTGTGTTATTCTGACCCTAGTCAGTTTCTGAGCCAGCTCAGGGACAGATGGGTGTTTACATGTGCACTGCAGCACCATGGACCTGCTACAGCCACATGCCCCTTACCTTCCTCTGCTGTTGCCTCTGCTGAGAAGCCCCCCCCCCCATCATAGCCTTTGATGTGGAAATGGGGTACCTGACTACACCCACGTGGCCATGTGTCCCCTTTCCACATCCTCTTCTCAGTAAAGGTGACAACAAAGGAAGGTAAGGGATGTGTGGGTCCATCCTGTCAGCTACCGGTAGGTATTGCTGTAGAGTTTCCTAGAAACTCCACAGTAAACAGCAGGTCTTTTGGACCTGCACTAAGGCTCCCTTGAACCAGGATCAGACCAGGAGCTCCAGTTCAACCTCGGGTCTGCCCAATCTGTGCCCAAGGCTATTGTCCTGCTTCATCAAAACAGGACAACATGAGGCCAGGAGGGATATGGTCCTTTTGGCCTGTGTGTATAGAATCTCATTGTAGTCTCCCTTGGGCCTGAATTGTAAGAGTTTTGATGGGAGCACTGACCCTTGCATCCTGCCCATGCCCAATGCACATGATGCAAAGGATAAAGTGAGTATTTGAATATTCTTTCCCTGATCATGGGTACAGCATGTTCTTTATCCAAACTAATCTTACCTGTTTTCGATAACTCCTTTCTCTTTTGGTTGTACAACACAGTGCTTCTCAGGCTATCAGAAGGTGGGGGGCTGGCAATTATTCTCCCCCGCCCCCAGTGTGCCAGCAGGCAATGCTTCAGGGACTGGCACCGATCTGGATACCAGCACCTTGACTCCGCTTTGGCCCCACAGAGAAACTCATTGCCCTGGTGGTGAGAGGTGGCCCTGGTGGACTTGCTTATGCAGCAAGTCCATTGCTCCAAGGACAGAAAAAGAGAGAGAGGGAGAAAGACTGAATTATTATTCATATTTGAGCATATTTACATAAATTGGTTTCTCCTTCTCCATGAGCACTTCTTTCGCTCAGTCAGTCTCAAAGGTGCTACAAGGTCCCTTTGCATAGTGATATTCCAGACTAACATGGCTGTGCCTCTGAATTCTACATCCATGGGAAGTGTTCCTGTAGGAGTTGTTGGAACTGGTGAGGATATTGCTGAGCACAGAGGAATGATGATTAGTTACTGCACAGAACATATCATATGCTGTTGTGGTCCCATTACCTGTCACAGGGAAATGGCTTAGCTCAGAGGAGGACATGGCAATTTAAGGTTTAAGGTAAACCAGCTAAGCTGTTGAGCTCCATATTGGTTTGCACCTTGACATGAAGGTCATAGAATCGTAGAGTTTGAAGAGACCCCAAGGGCCATCCAGTCCAATCCCCTGCCATGCAAGAAGACACAATCCAAGCACCCCCGACAGATGGCCATCCAGCCTCTGCTTCAAAACATCTCGGAGGCAGCGTATTCCTGTCAGACAATGGTCCGACAGCTCTTACTATCAGGAACCTCTTCCTAAGGTTTAGGTGGAATCTTGTCCTGCAGTTTGAATCCATTGCTCTGTGTCCTAGTCTTTGAAGCAGCAGAAAACAAGCTAGCTCCATCCTCATTATGACAGCCCTTCAAATATTTAAACATGGCAATCATCTCCCACCTTAACCTTATCTTCAGTCTCTTTAGTCATGATGATGCTTCCCCTCTGCATCTTCCAAGCAGGGAGAAAGAATAAAAGAGCAAATGAAGGATAAATACAAGATAAAAAACAAATCTAAACAGTAAAAATGAGATGTGTTTCATTAGGGAATTTAGGTAAGTCCTAGGTCTGAAATGGTTGAAGATTATCTCTAAGCCTTTGAGAAACACGCTAGGAAATTTAAAAACCTGACTCCCATCCTTCTACTTGTACTTCCTTTTGGAAGGTGAATAGATAAGGGGGGAAATAGTCATATTAACAAAGTTGGGTATTTGTAGGAGGGCATGAGTCACTTCATTCTGTGGGACCAATAGGGCTGTGAACACCATCATTTACAAAGAGACTTTTCCCCCCTGCCATCTTCAGAGAATTAAGGAGCCCGCAGATATGTGCCAAGACTCTTTCAAAGATGCTTCTCTTCCTCCCTGCTCTTGCCTCAGCACTGGGGATGTTTTAACAAGAACCTTTCTTTTGCTTCTATTTAAACATCAGTGCATTGCATGTGAGAAGTGGTCGATTCTAACACAGCTGCTGTGATAGTTGGCTTGTCTACACAAAGTGATCAATTGTTGGTAGTCTTTCTGAAAGTTTTCACTCTGTGCTGTTTAATGGAAGAATACATTATCCAACAGTGTTTTTAAAGACATTTAAGTAGCAGCAAGTGTCCCAAGAGCTTTTTTCTTTTTTCTTTTTTTTACGGAGCTAAGCCATTAAAAAAATTAGTTTCAAAATGAGAACAAACATGCTGGGCACTAAATTTAACTGTGCCTTTTTAAAAGGCAGGGCTTAGTGAACCATAAATCATACGTATTCTTCTCCTGTCAGCAATTAGATCTTAATCTGAATTTGCAGTGGAATTACATGGAAGCTTGACATCATGCTTTGTCCAAAATGGTGGCTCAAATGTTTTTTGCTGTATTTCTGTGTTGTGGTTGGCATTTTGTAAATGCTCATTTCTATTGGTAACTTTTTAAATAATTTTTATAGTCATCATTTAGACTTTCTCTTTACATCTTTCATGTTTTTTAGTTATGCAGGCAGTTCCCTTCTCAAATACTTGAAAAATATGAGAAAATATTTATTTTATGTATTTATTAGTTACACGTGTGTGTTGCTCCAGTGAACTTTAGGCAACATGCATAGGTCTTATTCTACTTCACCCTCACAACAATCCTGTAAAGTAGATCAAGCTGTTTAACAGCAGGAGAAAAAGTGAATTTTCTTAAGAACAAATCTCCAAAGTTCCATGCTAAGCCTCTGGAATGTATCTTGGGTTATTTCAGGATTGCATATTTGCTTGATTTTTCTGCCTTTTTCTAAAACATTTCCTGTACCAATAATCTATTGGTGAACAGCCTAAACACTCTGAAACCTATCCTGTCTCCTCCTTCTCACCAGCAGTAAATGAGGAGGCAAGTCCGTATCTGAGTTGTACTACTTCAGACTGCAGGTGGAGGCTGATAAGATTAAATGCTCCTCCATATCAAAAGACATCCCAAAGTGTCAAAAATGAAGGTGTCAGGGAAGTAGCTACTAGGGAATCTTTTTTTCCAAAACTACTTTTTTCCGAAACTTGCAGATATAGTTCTTTGTCTGAAGCATGTAACCTTATCCAATACATACCAGCTCATTTGGTACTTAGGAATATTAGGCCATTATCTGTATTTCTTTGAATCGATCAGCTTATCAATGCTTATCTGTTTGGTGGTCCTGTCAAGAAGCCAAGCTGCCTGCTGCTTGAACACGCCACTCATGGTCGTATTTGAGATCCCAGAGAAATACTTTATCTTAGAATTCTGTTTAAATGCTCCAACACAATTCCCTCTGCATATCATAACCCAAGTTATGCCCATTTAGCATCATGTCCTGTGGCATGATGTGAGCCATAGTGATGTAGTGGTTTGAGCATTGGACTGTGACTCTGAAAACAAGGGTTCGAATCCTGTCTTGGCCATGGAAACCCACTAGGTGACCCTGGACAACTCACATTCTCTCATCCTCAGAGGATGGCAGTGGCAAACCCCCTCTGAAGATACTTGCCAAGGAAACACCATGATAGAGTTTGCCTTAGGGTCACTATAAGCCAGAAATAACTTGAAGGCACACAACAACAACCACCTGTGGCATAACATTTGCCCATCTCTCCCTCTCCATCTCTTTTGGAGCAGTTGTTCACCCACTGTTAGAAGCTGCCCACTTTTCACACTGTTCATACAGCTTGCTGGATAGGGGGATACGCTGCAGAGAGGTATGTTGTGTTCACATATGCGAGTGTTGTGTTTTGCTTTAAAGGGCCAAGGTGTCTTTTTCAGAAATCACTTTGCAGCAATTTCACTGTAAACCAAGCTGAGAGTCTCCAGGGGGAAAGTGAATCTATAATTAGAACCGCTTTTTGGACTCTTTTATTTGTCCTTCCAGGCCAAGATGGGGGAGGATTTGTTTTCCTCCTCTTGGAATGAGTTTGGAACTGAGATCCAGTACTAAATACTGGCACTGTTTCTGCAAAATCTCTGCTGGAATCTAGTTGGTGAGACTGGAACCTATACAAGGACATAGTCCACAGGAAGACATGGAGGGGATTGCTTTCAAGACCTGTCAGAACTCTAATGTGTGGCAGCTGCAGGGGGATGGAGCCTGTGGTTTTGTGTTAACAGCAGCTTTGCCAGGAGGAAAATGTTCTCTCCAGCAAAGAAGGACCCTGCATCCCCCAGGTTGTCCAGGAGGCAATTAAATTTTACTTGTCCATAGAATGTGTGAGCATTTTGAGCAAAATTGGACTCATAGCAACCCTGATGCTTGCAAAAATAATCTGACCAGAGAGAAAAGAAGAGACTGTCACCTATTATGATAAGAAGGGTTGCCTTTTTATTGGTCTTTACCTGCAAAATCCTGCCATTATAAAACAAATCAGTTCTTATTTCCTTGTGCTTTGTATAGTTGTTTTTCTTCTGAATGCCCTTTCATTTTTCTGAAATGAACCTGGGGTTAAATATATATCCTGCTATCATACAGCACAACCAAAGCATTCCTGCTCAAGCCTTTGATTATCATTTGCAAAACATGGTTGTCCTATCACAGGTCCATTGCTATAGGGACTGTTTCTGTGATTGGAAACATGATGCAAGAACCATCCTGTAATGAGCCACACACAAACAGACCATTGCATGTGCTTCTCAGTTGCTGGTATTTATTGGGGTGAGGGGTGGGGAACAACATCTTTCTTTTGTTCTGGGAAAATGCATGAGCTATCTTGGTAAGTATGCAACATCTCTATGAAATCCTGTTTCTGTCATTCAAATGTTTACCAATTTATGACTGGTTGTAAAACTAAGCCTTTTGAAAAATGCAGTGCAAAATACAGTTTAAGAATCCATGTTCAAGAATGTAGCTACTTAAGAAAGTTAAAAGTTTTTTGGGGGGAGTAAAGATCCCTTCTGTTCAACCCCAGTCAGAGAGCTAATAGACAAACAGCAGGGCTTTTTCTAAGTTTGAAATTGTCTTGTTTTCCTCAATTTCATAAAACAAGAACACAGGGAAAGCCCTTTTGCAAATAGCTTACAACTGAGCACACAGAAAAAACACCTTGCCAAGTGTTTATATAACAAGAGAAACACAGGTAGAGGATGAGATTGAAGCAATCCACCCATTCACTGTCTTCATTTTTGTGTCTTTCAGAGTCGACAGTTGGAATCTGAAACTGGGACAACAGAAGAGCACAGTCTGAACAAGGAAGCCCGAAAATGGGCCACTCGTGTAGCACGGGAACACAAAAACATTATTCACAGTCAACGGGTGAGTTGAAAATACTGTAAAAGGAACATTTTGAGGTCCTCTGGTTGCTTACTTTGAGAAGTGGTGCAGAAAAGAGGCAAAATACAATACTGGACTACCCTATTCCAGTGCTGTTATTCCACTTTTATGCTGTGGTTGCATCCAGTGGAGTCTTGGGATTTGCAGTTTAGAGAAGGACATTTAGAATCCTCATCCAGAAAGCTCTTAGGCCTCACTAAGGGCCTTTGCAGACTGCTAGAAATAATGCAAATTGAGTCCACTTTAACTGCCCTGGCTCAGTGCTAGGAATCATGGGAATTGTATTTTTTTCTGAGACATTGAGCCTTCTCTGTCAGAGAGCTCTGGTGCCACAATAAACTACAGTTCTCATGATTCCCTAGCACTGAATCAGGGAAGTTAAAGTGGACTCAATTTGCACTATTTCTGGCAGTCTGCAAAGGTCCTATATTACCAACCCCAGAATGCCACAGGAGGCAGCCATAGCAGTTAAAGTGGAGTAAGTTTCAGGGGGTTGAAAAAGAGATCATTTATTCTTAAGGACATCCCAATGTGTTTTGAATGAAATCATTCTGAGACTTAAGCCCAAAACAGATGGGCCAAAAGGAGTGGCTTCCAGCCCTTTCGAGGGTATGGCACGCAGATGACGCATGCCCCCAAAGTGGCCAGAGTCACTCCAAGGCTGCCTAAGGTGACCCAAAGCTTGCCAGCACAAGGACAGTTAAAAACTCCTCCTGCAAGCAGCCTGTTTGGGACCACGGCGGTGGCTCTCTTTGAGAGAAGGCCGTGCAGTTGCCTCAGTCCTGGGCCTATCACACGCTGATCGCAGCTGGAGTGGCCAGAGGCTGCTTTTAGTCACTGGTCCGCTACACCCCTATGTCTCTTTTCTGCACACCATCTATGAAGTGTTACCAGTACACTTTGTTTCATATTTACTTGAAGAAGCTAGGTTCTGACCTGTGGATTCCTGCTTCCTGTTGTTATATGCCAGGCTGTAATCCAGCACTCCTTCTTCATGCATATAAAAGATTCATAGAATCATAGAGTTGGAGGAGACCTCAAGGGCCATCTAGGCCAACCCCCTGTCATGCAGGAGCTCACAATCAAATCATCCCTGACAACGGCCATCCAGCCTCTTTAAAGACCTCCAAGGAAGGAGACTCCATCACCCTCCAAGGGAGTGTGTTCCACTGTCGAACCGCCCTTACTGTCAGGAAGTGCCTCCTAATGTTGAGGTGGAATCTCTTTTCTTGCAACTTGCATCCATTGTTTCGGGTCCTAGTCCTTGGAGCAGCAGAAAACAAGTTTGCGCCATCCTCACTATGACACCACAATAAATATTTAAACAGGGCTATCGTGACATCTCTTAATCTTCCCTTCCACGAGCCAAATGTATCCAGCTCCCTAAGTCTTAGATACATGCAGCAGGGCAGTCACAGTTTCACGTTTTGAAAACCCTTTGGGATGAGACTCTCTTTTAAAAAACACACCATTCTCGGCTTCATATTTCTCTGAAGCATAAGTGTGGCCTGTCCTCTCTCTATATTTAACAGAGCACAAAGACTTGCTTCTTTCTCAAAATTAAATACTGAGCCATTGGTGTTTCAGCAAAAGGAATCAAGCTTGGTAGTAGGAATCACACCTGAGTAAAGATTCTAGTGAAGGTTTTGAAACCCTAGAAGGTTGAGAACTGTATTTGTATTTTTCTCTTTGCATGGTTTGAGAAGCAAGCTCAGACAGTACACATATCTAAGCAACTGTATTTTAGTGGAACATTCAAAGAGGAAGGTCCCTCCCCCATTTTATCCAATCTTCTTCTCCTAAGGGAGGAAAAACTCTTGATTCCCTTTAGCATTGCAGGGCCTGAGTTGTTTATAAACAAAACCAGCTGAGTGAGACAATTTGTTGGTTTTTTAAAGTCCGTTCTTCTTTCTTTTTATTCTCCTTTTAAAGGAAAACAAACTCTTTGGTCAAACAGGGACAAGTGTACAGTCATCTGGAAAGCAGTCTCTAAAAGCATGAGAAGTCAGAGCATGTTCTTGGTTGTTTTTCACTAGTTGGAATTGGGAGTAGGGAAATGCTTGAGCCAGCTTGGTGTAGTGGTTTGAGTGTTGGAGTAGGACATCAGGAGACCAGGGTTCGAATCTCCACTCAGCCATGGAAGCCCACTCATACAGCCTAATTGGAAGGCAAATCTCTGAATAAATCTGGGCAAGGAAACCCTAGGTTGCTACATGTTGGAATAGACTTGAAGGCACATAATCACAACAATGGGGAAAGCTTGAATCAAATACAAGCTCACAAACACAAGATGAAATGACTAGAATGTGGCAACAGAGTCTTGGGTTTTAGATCTCTGAAATGATCAGGAGGACAGCAGCCATACATCTAGAGCAATGATTCCCAGTCTCTGGCCCTCCAGGTGTTTTGGACTTCAGCTCCCAGAAACCTGAGCCATCTTGGATAATGGCTGGGATTTTGGGAACCAGAATCCAAAACACCTAGAAGGCCAGTTTGAGAATCACTGCTTTAGAAAGCAAAGGATGGCCACGGGAGGGGGCATACTTTTGTTCCTCTTTCTGTTTGTGACTAACTATAAATCAGGATGGTGGTACGTCTCTGTATATAAAGAGATCTCTGTACAAGGGTTTAGTAAAAGGCTCTGAATTCCTTGTGGATGCAAAGGTGGTTGCAGAGTGATTCATTCACTCAATAAGTGTTTTAAGTGCACAAAATATTTTTCTTCTGTATGACAGACTCTTGAGGAATTGGAATGCCATGGGCCTGCAGTATCTGAACAGAGCCGAGTCGAACTGGAACAGAAAATAGATGAAACCAGGGAGAATATCCGCAAAGCTGAGGTAAGAGAAATCTAATTCTGGCATTATATCTTACTGTTCAGGTTAACCACACATATAGCAATCTTGGGGGCATTATGCATCTGTGGAGCTAATAGAGCAAAGGTGTTTGTTTGTTTCTTCACTCTGTGTGGCTGCTTTAAAAAGGGTTAACAAGGTCTGTTTTATCTTGATATGTGGAATAAATAGGGGGCTGTGAGAGGCAAGGAAATTTTTTTTACTACTCGTTAAGTTCTTTCTGCTTTTTGTGAATTCTCACCCTCTTCCATCCTTGACAACTGTTTTGGGCACTTAGGTATCAAATAATTTTCTAAGAAAATTCCATTTTTCATAGGCAAGGTTATTCAGCTACCATCAGAATAGAAATTTTAGGGGGTAGGGTATAGCCATGTTAGTAATTTATATCAGGGGTAGGCAACCTTTCCCCTTTAAGTTAACATAGGGTTTTCTTGGTAAGATTTCTTCAGAAGGGATTTGCCATTGTCTTCCACTAAGTCTGAGAGAGCAAGACTTGCCCACAGTCCCTTACTGAATTTCCATGGCTAAGAGCTCGGTCCAGAAACCTACTTGGTGATGGTGGACAAGTCACACTCTCTCAGCCTAAGGGAAAGACAGTGGTAACCTCCTTTCAATAAATCTGGCCAAACCTGGATGTACTGGTGTTGTAATACAGAATTGATTTCAGGGCACATAACACAAGAAACAAAGTTAATCTCTTGCTATAGAAACAGATTTTGGCTGATAAAGTGGAACAGTAGTGAGTTTAATGAGTGCCAGGTATGAATACAATTTAAGCATCTTACTTAAGAAGAAATGCTCATGTTTATTTATTTGAACAGTAGACTGGAAGCCAAAATGAATGCACAGGTCATTGGTTTATCAACATGACTTGCTTTGAATTTAAAATCTGCAGCCCTCTTTAATGCAGGCAGTGTAAATAAGACTTTCAAATTAGTACTTCTATCATTATTAGGTCTCAGTGGAAGCAACAGCCTGCCAGATCATAGTGGCCACTTTACCATTTTAAATCTCTTTGGCCATTTGACCAGCCCCTTTGGCAACTGTAAACCCTGTACTGGGGATTTCTATTTTACCTTAAGCTATGATACAGCCTGGCTTAAAGCACAGAGCCTGCAAACAGTAGAGGAGCAGAATAACATTTACATATAAAATAGGACAGCATAATTTGGATTAGCTATTCATCCCCAGAATAAATGCATGGCAGAAATGAGCCACTTCTCTGGGCCTGTCCGCAGCCTTGGACTCTTGGAAGAGGAGCTCTGATATGGTGACAGCAGCAAGAAAAAAGTGTAAATGTGCGTCAGAATTCAGCTTTTTTGGGTGATGATGGGCTGCAAATAAGGATGGGGGATATGCAGCTTGAAGATTGCGTTTACCCATAATGTCTGGGTTCTAGCAAGGCAAGTACAACAGTGAACAGGTGCATTCCCCATGTACACACAGCCCAAGTTCATCTGAACCAGGCCTGTATTTTACCAGTAACAATTTTAATTTGGAGACTGATCCCTCACCTCAGTCAATTGAACCTTGTACACTTTGCATGTGTTCTGCTGTATCTCAGTGTGAGTCTCTTATATATTTAAGGGCTAATTTTGTCTGGTTCTTGACACACAGTAAGGGTGAGAGACTCTAAATTAAACCCTCTCTGTGTTAGGGGAGAAAATAAGGAAATCAGTGAGAAAATGCCATTGCACTTGCAATCATAAATGAGACATCTGCTATGGTCATGTGCTTTAGAGCAGAAAACATAGGAATAGGAAAGTATCAGATGTATGTTTTTGCTCTGAGTAAAAGTGTAAGAGCCCTGCTGGGTCAGATCAAAGAGACATCTTTTTCCTCCTCCTGTTTCCGAGAGTTGCCAACTGAATGTGTCCATGAAGCATGAAGAAAACTATCCCCTGGTCCTCAGTAGTGAGTGTGCAGTCAGTGGACATAGTGCCTCTGAGCCATTGTTTAGATAATCAGTAATATACATTTCCAGATTTGAACTGATCATAAGGTTGAGTCTCCCTTTTCCAGAATTCTGAAATCCAAAACACTCAATCCAAAATTGTCCAAGTGGTTGGCTGAGATAGTGATACTTTTGCTTTCTGATGGTTGAGTGGACATAAATTTTGTTTCATGAACAAAAGATAAAAATATTGTGTATAAAATTACATCCAGGCTATGTGTGTAGGGTGTATACAAAGCATAAATGAATTTCATGTTTAGACTTGGGTCCCATCTCCTAGATATTGTATTATGCATATGCAAATATTCCAAAATCTGACAAAATCCGAAACACATTCCAAACATTTTGGATAAGGGAAACTCATCCTGAAATTCCAAAGGGAACATCTCGAACAACACTGTAGAATTTGTGTTGTGGTTTCTAAGGCAGCTCTTTTTTGTTGTTTTGGTTTTGACAGAGTTTGCCTCCCATTAATGGGAAATGTACATCATTATGAAACCCCATACGTTTGCACCAATTTTGTTCTGGAGTTGCCTTTTAACAGGTGGAACAGGTACATATTTATACATGGAAATTGTTGTAAAATTACAAAAGTCTACTGCACTTACAAAACCACACTGCACTTATACTTTTTAAAAATAATCCACTAATTTGTCTACACAAAATTGCTTAGACAAAAAGAAAATACACTGTTTCCCACAAAGTGTAAAATAACGTTTATGCAAATATATAGCTAAAATTCCAATTTAACAGAATAATATTTTCAGAGGTTATTTTTCTGCCAGTAAATCCTATCCTAGGAATGTTGAAATGAGTCATAGTACCAGTAAATTATGTTCATGTACGCACATGCCTAAAATTAGATGTTGGATTTCACTGTTGCCATAATACTGTTGCTTTTATGAAAACTCCTTAAAAAAAAACAAAAACAGATCGTTCTTAATTCTTTATGTAACTCAGAAACATGTGCTCATCTGTTCACTGATATGTACAGTTCATATAAATTAAGTACATTTATGGAGTTTCTTGTATTTGAAACGTTTATAGCTTGTTCATGTGTGTGTTCAAAGCTGCTTAGCAAACAAAATGAATTTTTTTTTAAACAATTAAATCATCAAAAGAGAATAAAAAGATAACAGCATTCACTAGCTTCCAGTGCAGCTAATACAGTAGACCCTCCACATTTGCTGGGATTCAGTGCATGAAAATGGAAAAACCACAAATTACAAAAACACTATTTTTTAAACCTCAGAGAACACCCCTCTAGGAATCTAGATTCCCCAGGGCAACTCTGTGGTCAGCATCTGCCAGAGGTTGACCATAGAATTACATTGGCGGACCTGAAAATGCCAAGGGAAGTATTCTTTCTAGGAATCTCCAGGTCCTCCAGGGCAACTCTATGGTCAACATCTGTGAGATGTTGAACATAGAATTACACTGGAGGACCTGCAAATGCCTAGAGCTAAGCAAAAACAAAGCAGCTTCATTTATATACCGCTTCCTACTGCACTATGGAGTGTCTAAGCGGTTTACAACTGTAAACTCATTGCCCCCCAACAGCTGGGTACTTATTTTAGCGACCTCAGAAGGATGCAGGCCTGAGTCTAGCCTGAGCCCTGGCTAATATTGAACTCGCAACCTTGTGATTTATGAGTGAGTGGCTGCAGTACAGGCATTTAACCACTGTGCCACATAAAGCTAGAGAAGTGTTGTCTCTAGGAATTTCTAGGTCCTCCAGCGTGACTTTCGGTGGGAGTGACAATACAGTCACACTGAAGGACCTAGACCCGTGATGGCGAACCTATGGCACACGTGACAGAGATGACACGCGAAGCCATTTTCCCCAGCATGCGGAGGGCTGGGAGGAGGAAGAAGTGCATGCCTGTACCTCCTCCTTTCCGGCCATCCGGTCTTCAGATGCCTCTCCGGAGGCAGGTGAAGGCCAGGGACAGCATGGGGAGAGGAGGAGGAACAGGCACATGCATTTTCCTCTTCTCTCTCCCCCCCCCCCCCCCCCCAGTCTTCAGCTGTCTCTGGAGAGGCAGCTGAAGGCTTGGGAGGGTAGGAGGGTAGGGGGAAGATGTCCAGTCCCTGGAGGGTGGATGTCCTGCCCCTGGCACCAGGTAACACCCGATGCCAGAGGGCCTTTTACTTTGGGCACTCAGCCCCTGAAAGCTTTGCCATCACTGACTTAGAGATTCCTAAAGAAAACATATTCATCCAATCCATGAATAATCAAAGCTGCAAAAATCAAAGCCACAGACGTGGAGGGCTGACCATACTCTTCAAGTTTAGACAGTTTAAAAGACAGATGAAACAGGAATATTCTGCCCCTTTTCCTCAAAGACCCAAGAAGCTGCAGCCACTAAGCCCATGAATTTCATATTCTTGGAGCAATTACTTACAAGGCCCTGCTTCCCCTCTTCTGAACAGAAGCAATATAAAGCACGGGCTTGTTGGATTAACAAGCTTCTCATAGAGGTGAAGGTGTATTCTTAAGGCATATGTGGGTTTGTTAGAGAAAAAGTAGATGTTTTCTGACCATGATGATGCCTTGCTATAAGTCTTCATCTTTTTCTCTTTTTTTCCCTTCTTCTTTATATTAAAATTATAAAAATTCACATATCATTGTTGCTTACAAAATGTCATCATATTACCTATACAACCCCTGCACACAAATAATTCAATTCAATTTTAAAGTTTTTGTCTTTTTCTTTAAAAAAAAACAACCTTAATTTTGTTTTAATGAAGCATTTGGCATGCAGTTCCTTAGCCAAAATCACTGCCAAGAAGAATTTTGTGTCTGTTTATTTGGAAGCAAGTTCCAATGTTTTTGATGGAGCTTGCTCTCCGATAAAATAGGATTGCGGCCTGAGAGTAATGGATCTTAGATGGTGTTCTCTTAATAGACCAAAGTGACTTGCATAACCTGAGACTCTTTCGTCTTTGTTTTGGGAAGTCAGATTCAGGAGCCTGTAATTGTTTTGTCTTCTACTCATCTCTCAGTTTTCTTGAATCCAGAGCCTTACTTTTAAATAAAGTAAAAGTCTGGTTTTTGCTCTGTAGATTCACTCAATCCAAACTCAAGAGTAATATTAGATTAACTGACTCAGGTGTGTCAGTGTTAACAATAAATTTCCAAATCCAACTGAATATTTGTGTAGGAAGGTTAGGAAGGTTAGTCTCCATCTAATATTGCATATTTACTATGACACTGATGTAAAAGTCATCAATATCACGGTCTTTCTTTGAGTCTTGCTCGACAACCAGCTTCTTATTTAGGATGTATCTTTGGAAACATGATGCAGAGACTTAACAGGCAAGGACAGTTTGAAGCATTTTTGCGTAATATATATTTCACATTTCCCCTGGAGTTTGCTGGCTAATGGGAATGAACCACTGGGCATGCATGATACCAATGACTGCTTGTAAGCCAACTCCAGGTGCTGTAACATTCTTTTAACGGCTCTAATTAGCTTTGGTCCAGTGAATTTGCAAGCGAGTACCTGTGCTAGGATATTCCTACCCACACTTCCGGATCTCCAGTTATAGCAGTGTTCCTTCAGTTAAGCCAGCTTGTGCTGCTGGGAACACAAGACACATCTTTTTCTCTAAATCCTCTCTAAATTTCTTCTATGTTCTGGAATTCCTTCCCCTGTGATATAAATGAAGGGCATCTCTGCTGGATTGTGGCTTTTGCCAAAGACTTTTTTTTAAAAAAATGTTCCCCTGCTGCTAATGGCCTCTTTTTTTCTTTTTTTCTTTACCTGACAAAATTAGGTTTTACGTTGCTGAAAATATGCATTCTGTGGATGTTGTAGAGGATCAATCCACAATCCTATACAGTGGACCGCTGGTATCCACTGGGCTTTGGTTCTAGGATCTCCCATGGATACCAAAATCCGTGGATGCTCAAGTCCTATTAAATACAGTGGCATAGTAAAATGATGTCCTGTGTATAAAATGACAAAATCAAGGTTTGCTTTTTGGAATTTATATTTTTTTGGAATAATTTCAAGCCATGGATAAAGAAACTGTGGATACAGAAGGCTAACACTGTCCCCACTGGTATTTTTCTATACCAATCATGTATTTCATTAAAGGCTTTAAACTGTGTTTACATGGTGTTTTTATTGTTTTCTACCATTTCATATGCCATTTCTTCTAGCAGAGAATGTTTGGAACCCATGGAAAAAGGCAAAGGAGGTGGAGGTTCGTGCTCTGAGTCTGGGTTAATGGTGCAGCTCTTAATATAGTGCAGAGGTCAGGATTTGCATGCAGTAGCATCTGATCAGCAGCTTATTTTCTTTTCCTGTCTTTGACTGAGTCTCCTGCATTTTACTAAGCTTGAAAGCAAATAGAGGGTCGGTATTTGTGTGTGCACCATAGCATGAGAGAGTACTGATTTCTTCTCTTCTCCTTTGAAAGGTTTCACTGCAAGGTTCATCATCTGTGGCATATCTTAAATCATTAATCTGATGACTCAGTGATAAGCAGCACTGCATGGAGGGCTACCCCCCCCAAACCTTTTCCTGGTTCAGCAACCTTGCTCTTTTCCCACAGAAAACCTGCACTGAACTTTTGCTCCCCTATAACTTCTTTTCCAGTCATTAATCTAACTGCAATTTTCTTTCTTTTTCTTTCTTAGTGCATTTCAAAGCTTTATGGGTAGTTGTTCCTGTTCAAAATATATGCTTGTCACTGTCCCAAATTGGGGTCAATGAAATGGGAAACATTTTTTTCCCTTGATACAAGGGCATGCTGCTATGAGGGTGGCTTCCCATGGAACATTTATCCAGTACTGGAGGTCTCACATGAGTTCAGACCATCACATGGAAAGAGTTTTCCATATTTTGGGAAGAGAAGGAAACATTGCAAAGCTGTTCCCCAATGAATAGCATACCTGAAGCCTGTGTGCAGATGTTTATATTGTTAAGAGCCCAACTTTCCAGGTGTGCAGTGCTTCCCTCACAAGGTGGCTGATGACATTGCAAAACACATGGTTACAGTTGGCCCTCCACATTTGGGGCTTTGACTTTTGCGGATTTGATTATTTGCAGTTCTGAGTAATATGTTCTCTCTAGGAATCTCTAGGTCCTCCAGTGCAACTCTGCCAGAGGTTGACCCATAGAGCTGTGCTGGAGAATTCTAGCAGTTCCTAGAGAAAACACTTCTCTAGGCGTTTGTAGGTCCTCCAGTATGATTCTATGATCAACCTCTGGCAGATATTGACCATAGGGTTGCACTGGAGGACCTAGAGCAGGGGTAGGCAACCTTTCCCCTTTAAAAGCCAAGGGACTTCAGCTCCCAGAAGCCTCAGCCACGTTGGCCAATAGTCCCATGTTGGCCAATAGCTCCTGGGATTCTGGGAGCTGAAGTCCCTCAGCCCTTAAAGGGGAAAGGTTGCCTACCCCTGACCTATGCAATCGGGATGACTGTCGTCTTTATCACACCTTTATAATCTTCATAATCTTTACAGCATTACAGCCATTATTTGTGCTAATATCTTATCACCTGTCACATTTGGTGCTGGCCACACAGTACTGCCCAGTATGTGCCTGATTTGGCACACAGACACCCTGCCACCAAAGAAATATAAATTTAAAAGGAGTCTTACCTTTAAAAAGGCCTTCTTTTCCTGGGGAGGGGGAGACTAATCAGATTAATTGATGACAGATGAAACCAGTTACTCTGCAGCAATTACTCTTGTCTTCTTGACTCAGGAACTCACTGGCAGGCAAAGGGAAGCAACATGTAAACCTGCTCAAGACCACCTGAAATTTGGATTAAAGCAGAATTGAGTTATTGCACTGCAAATACTAGCACCACAGAAGTGGGAAAGCAGATCATTCAGAGGTTTTGTGTAAATGAAAAGAAATAACTGGCAAACGCTGTCCCCAACAACAGAAAGGAGGAGACGTTATGTGATAAGTCCCAGTAAACGACGCTATTAATCAGCTGTTACTGCGGTTTATTGCCTGGTGTGATAAAGTCTAAAATGTGCAAACACATTTTTTTTTTATTTTTGCATCCAGAACAGAGTGCCTTCAGCATCTTTTAAAGCAGTTGAGATGAGGCAATGGCCAATACCCTACCTTACCCTGTAGGCCAGGATCCTACATTGCCCAGCCTCCATGTTTCTTATGTGGTAGCTAAGCTTTGTTTCTTTAATATGCTGGCAGTGAGGCTTACCTGCTCATTTTGTCTCTGTTTTGCTGGTTACACCTGCTCAGTAAAGGATTCTGGGGACAGCTGCTGTTTACCTTAGAAGTTGTTGTCAGGCACCCACAGCTACAGTAGGCTTAGTAAATCAGAATCACATTAATTCTCAGCTCAAACTTTGCTGCATTGTCTACTGCAGACACACTGCTGCAATCTGACACTGAAAGTCTTGTCTCTCCAGCCCTCCTTCACCATCCTCTCATTGCTAATGCTGCTAAAAAAAACTTTAGCTAAACAGGGGACAAGGGTGGGAGAGATTTCCTTTCTTGTTTCCTGAGAGATGGGTGGTATTAATGGTGTTAGCATTAAGGTTATTGAACATGTGAAAACTGTTTCTTTGTGTTTGCATTTGAGAAGCAAAGAGTCTGAGCTCTGTTTTGCTAGTGTTTGAACCTTTAATGCATTGCTGTCATATTCCTAAGTTTGAGCATAAGAAGCCACCTTCTGCTGAGTTTAGGCTGTTTGTCCCTCTTGCCATCATGAGAATCATAGAATCGTACAGTTGGAAAGCATCACAAGGGCTAACTAGTTGTAACACAGTCCAACTTCCGTGTAGGAATACATAACTAAAGCACTCCTGAGAGATGTCCATTCAACCCCTGTTTAAAAACCTTCAAAGAATCCAACACCCTCTGAGGCAGTGTATTCCATTGTCAAACAGCTCTTAGAGTCAAGAGGTCTTCCTCATGTGTAGGTGGAATCTCTTTTCTTGTAATTTGAATCCATTCTTGTCCAGGCCTCTGAAATAGCAGGAAACAAACTGGCTCCCACTTCTACACATGACCTCCCTTCAGATATTTGAAGATGGCTAGCATATCCCTTCTCAATCTTCTCTTCTCCTGATTGAATTGGAACTCTTGGCATTCTTCACCTTTGCTATGCTCCCTAAGGATGCTGGGAATTGAAGTTAGGTCTAGAATTTGCCAGATGAGACCTAGGACTGGAATCGTGAGATGTTTTCTTAAGTTCCCACTTGCATGCAGTTTTGTTTTTTTAGCCACTGCTAGTTATCTGCTCTGTAATGGCAGCAATAGTCCCATAATCTCAGGCAGAATTTCCAACTTTGCTGTGGAGCTCCTTTGCACTAGATATGCCAAGGATGAAGACCCCCTACATACAAAGTATGTTCTCCACCACTAAGCTTCAGCCCTTATGAATACAGCCAATCCATGTATGCCATAATTCTGGGCTCATAGTGTTATAGATATAGATACAGATAGATACATAAATCCGCAGAAGATCCGTTCCTGACACATATGCACACACCCCGCAGATAGCAAAAAACACAGGACCTTAAGTCCTATTCTTTTCAGTGGGTGTGCGCTCCCACTTGTGCCGCTGTATGCATGTGCATCCATTGAAAAAGCCAGGGCTTGCCATCTGCAGAAGCTCAAACCATGGATGGCAAGTCCCCAGTTGGCACAGGTGCGCTGTACACAACAGGTCTCACAAAGCTATAGTACAGTTATTTTCAGAGTTACCATTTATTTTAAAGCAACTTAAAATCAAATAGCAATTGGTAGTAATTTTTATTTCTGTCCAAAGAATGGTCAAGATCATAAAAACCCAGGCTTGTGGTCTGGACTGCATCTGGTAAACATCTCCTCATTCAAGAGGCAACTCTACAGAATGAAATTTATTCTTCATTTCAAACTGGATCCTCTTGGTAATACCTCCACTTCCTGGGTTTACTGAACAATGTCAATAACATTCTATCTTTCTTTTTGTCACTGTAGATAATAAAGCTGAAAGCAGAAGCTCGGCTTGACCTCCTAAAGCAGATTGGAGTTTCGGTGGATACGTGGCTGAAAAGTGCAATGAATCAAGTCATGGAAGAACTAGAGAATGAGCGATGGGCAAGTCTTCCTACAGTGGCCAACAATGGCTCTTCACACTTGGTACAGTCATAGTTGTGCACCCATTGTCTCTCCCTTCTTTTGAATCCTTAGTCATGTATTAGGAATGGTTGTTATTTGTCCCCAAGTCATTTCAACTTATATCAACTCTCTCAAGGAGAGACTTCCAGGATCCCTCATCATCAGCTGCCCTGCTCAGGTCTTGCAAAGTCAGGACAGCCATGGTTTCCTTGCTTAAATCAGTCCACCTGTAGTGCAGTGCCTTCCGCTTTACCAAGCATTAGTATCTTTTCCAGTGAGTCCCATCATCTCATGATCTGTCCAAAGTAATACAGCCTCATTTTAGTCATCTTTTCTTCTATTGTGAATTCAGGCTTGATTCGCTTTAACACCCATTCTTTTGGTTTTTTAGCAGTCAAACTGTACAGCTCTACTCAAACACTACATTTCAAATCAGTTTATTTTCTTTCTTTCAGCTTTCTTAATTCTGCTTGTCATGCTGTACCACCCGTGTAGTGTAGTGGTTTGTGTGTTGAACTTTGGAGATCAGGGTTTGATTCCACACTTGGCCATAGAAGCCTGCTAGATGACCTTGGGCAAGTCACACACTCTCAGCCCCAGAAAACTCTCACTTTTGGGTTGCCATAAGTCAGAAATGGCTTGAAGGCACACAATAACAACAGTCAGTTGTATGTCGGTTATCAATGACAACAGATTTTATGGCCTCATAAGAATTAACATATCTTTGTCACAAGAGCTTTTGGAGGCAACAGTTCACATTTTATGAGCTGGATGAAATGGCCTTTGGTGTAGATAGATCTTTAGTGTAGGTCTGCTGGAGATTTTAAAAAGTGAATGAGCACACAGTGAGTTGAGATGAGTCAGGCTTAGGACAGATAAGGGAATAAATGAATTTAAGTCCTAGCATACCTAACATTAAACACGGATACAAAGAAATAAAGTTATTACTAGCCTAGGTTGATGTATATACATTAAATCAGGGTGCTCTTTAAAACAAACAGTAGGGACCATGTCAATAGGATTACAAACTATTGGGCCTTGCTGCACAGGTTAGACATCACAACTGTCTGAAAAGCAAGGCACCAAGATTGTAGGAAAAGGGGTTCATCCAGCAAGCATGAAGAAATTGGAATTGCAGAGTATAGTTCTGTTACCCCCCCCCCTTTGTATATGTCGCCCACTCAGCTATGCAGGTTTTTTCAGTGACAGAGTGGGGTGGGAAAAGTGGAATTATTCTCTGCTTCTGAATATACGTATTGGTGAAATGATCATTCTGATTATTACTCGTCACAAGTCATAAGTACAGAACCAAGCTGGACCAAATAGCCACACAAATATTGAGTCAGCCTATGGCAACTGTGTGCCTGTCACTTTCTCTGGAACCTAATGTCTGAGCTGCAGAATGTTTGGTTGCTTAGGGGTACGAATTCTAGGATAAGAATAAAATCAACTCATAAGAAAAAGAAGAAAATCAACTCATTTGAAATGTGGTACTGGAGAAGAGTACTGAAAATACTATGAACAGCCAAAAAGACAAACAAATGGACAGATCAAGCATGAAATCTCCCTGGAAGTCAAGATGACCAAATTAGGGCTGTCGTACTTTGGCCATATCATGAGAAGATAGGACTCATTAGAAAAGATAATAATGCTAGGAAAGGTAGAGGGAAGGCTGCACATCAGATGGATGGACTCAATCAGGGAGGACACGCTCAGAGGGGTAATTCAGACGTCCTTTTTTTTAGCGCGGTGATTCAAATAAGCCAACTCATACATTCCAGGTTTGTTATTCACACTATTTTTTTATCAGAACTGCAACTTTTCACATCTCTCCATGTTCTGTTGCTCAGACATGCTCACCAGCCCTGTGCCTTCCCCCCACCAAGGGTGCCAGCGACCCCTGGGAGAAACTGTTCCCAGCTGGGTATGTCGAGGCAATGGCAATGTCTCCCACTGCTCCCTGAACCCACCGGCTGTCAAGAGACAGTGGGCGTGGGAAGAAAATGAGAGAGGGAGAGTCCTCTCTCCTCATTAGAGGGGAAAGACAAGCCAGGCATGCAGGGTTCAATCCCAGGTCTATTCACATTGTTATTCACACTGCCAATGATGCAAATCTTTTGGAAAAAACTTGGGGAAAACTCCGATTCCGGTTATCCTATATTACATGGGTTTTTTGGCAGCCCCTCCACCCAAAAAATCTGAATCGGGTGCATTCAGGATGCATTTGAACAACAAAGTTTGAACCGGCATTCATCCCAGATTATTTTCACTATCTGACTAACCCCTAAGTTTGCAGGACTTAAGGAGAGCAGTGGAGGACAGGGAGTCTTGGAGATGTCTCATCCATGAGAAGGTCCACCCAAGGGAAATTAACAACAGCAACAACAACAAGGTTTCTAGACCATCCAGCAGACTTGCAACAGATTTCATGCATCTTTTATCTGAGATACAAATATGTATAACCTGGTGCAACAAGTTCATAGGAACATTGATGGAAAATTGTATCTTCAGTTCAGGGGGAGAGGCAATTTTTTAAAAAATGCCACCCACATCTTATTGTTGCTTTCCATGTACCCTGGAAGACATTGCAGTGAAGAAAAAAGAAAGTTATTTTCCCGGGGAGAGTTTGGGGAACTGAAAAGGGAATAACAGCAGCATTCGCTATTTGAGGTTGAGGATGAAGAATAATAGTTAATGTATCAAAAGCCAGCAATTGAATTTCCTTAGCAATTAAGATGTTGCAGTAATTCCTTCTTGACAGACTGGAATAATTAAGAGCCAGCTTAACTCTGATAGTTTTTTTTTCTTCATAGCAAGCAGCAGTAATCTTTTGCTGCTGCCCCATAGAAATAACCAGTCTATAGATAATCTCCTGCAGTTAACAATGACATTCCTAACAATTTAGTCACTGTGTAAGATTTGCCCATATTAGTTTAGCACATGGTTTAAAGCACACAGCACAGTAGTGTGTTACAGTTGGAGAATGCTGTTCCCTCAGTGGTGGAGTAAATACTTTTCATGCAGAAAGCCTCAAGTTCAGCACATGGCAATTTAAGTTAAAGCAGCCTTCCCCAGTTGGATCTTCCTAGTGTGTTATGTTATGTTTTCCATCATCCCCAAACGGAGTGGCCACGTTCTGTGGATGACTGGAGTTGTGATCTGAGAGATCTAAGGAGAGCCAATTTGGTGAATTCTGAATTAGCAGAAGGGAGAATGTGATAATATTAGAAGTATTTGGTTCCTAGCCCTAAAAAGTGTTATATCATTTGTACTGAAGGGGTACTGGGGACTCCTAACGGGGCTCTTAAAATCTTAGTGCTTTGTGCTTGACAGCTCCTCCCCATGGGCTATGTTTCCACAAATGAAGTTATAATTAGAATTGCAAATTGAGGTCTAGATTTTATGAGATCCCCATGTTGGCACTCTCAGTTGTGATTGGAAAGAAAGTTGGCACTCTCAGTTGTGATTGGAAAGAAAGAAAGAAAGAAAGAAAGAAAGAAAGAAAGAAAGAAAGAAAGAAAGAAAGAGAAAGAAAGAAAGCCACCTCCTGCCACCAAAGAGTATTCAGTCTACCTTTTGGCAGGAGAAGGGAAGCAAATGCCAGAAGACGAAGGGAAGATGCAGATGTGTACAAAAGCATTTCTTACTGTTGGGACAGAGACCTAAGAGGCTGAGCCTCAGATCTCTTCCCTATAGTGCAGAAAAAGGCATTGCATTCCTACAAGCTCCCTCCCCAACCCCTTTATTTGGCTCCCTTCTTCCATCAGTTTCCTGTTGCAGAAACTGGATCTTCTCCAGCACTCTTCCCCTGCCCAATACAGCATGCCGACAGTTTGGAGCAATGTCTGTAGTCAGTGCCAGTTCCTAACTAACTGGCAGATGCTGAAGTGTGGGAGGATAAAATCTAATTTCCATTTTCCCCTTTTGACATACACCCTCCTACCCAGCCTTGGTTGTGAAAGATTGGCTGTGCCCTTGGCAGCCAAACTGGAGTTAGACAGAAGCTGGCATTCCTTTCCCCCCGTTTTTTGAGCAGTTATAGGTCCAACTTTGTAGAATAGAAACACCCAACTGTGTCATTCTTACTCTTCATTTGTACATCCCTGGGCTCCCAAGGGCACGTGTGGTGATTATTAATATTTTTTTATGTTTATGTGCCAAAACTGCTTCTTCCTTTTCTTTTACAAAACATTGTTTAGCACAGGTGCCTTTGTTTTCTTTGTATCTGCATTTGTTAGATCATTTGTTTGAAGCAGCTCCTGACAGCCCTGCGCTGAACGTGTTCTAAATAAGAGAAGAGCAAAAAAGAGAACAGCGTTCATCAAACAGCTTGAAATCGAAATATTTAGCCTGCTGTCAAAATATTCTAAAAAATTCATTTCCCATTACATACCTGTTTGTGATTTAATGCCAGAGCAAGGCCAACAAGCAGCCCAGATGGTAACTTGTAAATGTAAAATGTTTTGGCATGCCAGGAGAGTGTGCATATGGATACACACAAAGTTCACACACACACAGTCAGGTCACTCCATGCATCTGAGGAAGTAGATCAAGTCTGTGAGAGCTTATGCTACAACTTCTTTCGCTCAGTTAGTCTCAAAGGTGCTACAAGATCCCCTTTGGTTTGCTGAGGACTCAATCTTGAATGGGACTGTCCCTTTCCCCATTGCCATTCCCTTCTCCTTTTGTGGCATGTCCTTTTAGATCAATGGTTCCCAAACTTTGGTCCTCCAGATGTTTTGGACTTCAGCTCCCAGAATTTCTGACTGTTGGTAAATTTGCCTAAGGCTTCTAGGAATTGAAGTCTAAAACACCTGGAGGACTAAAGTTTGGGGATCACTTGTTTGTTTGTTTTTGCCTGATGAAGAAGCTAGCAGAGTTTCAAAAGCTTGCAACAAGTATATTGTGCATTTTGGTTCGCCAATAAAGGTATCACTGTTTGAAGGATTTTTGCTTGAATTTGCTAAAAGGCCAACACAGCTACCCCTGCATGTTTTAGATTATAAGCCTGAGGGCAGGAAACTATCTAATTAACAATTTGTAAGCAGCTCTGAGAGGATTTTTAAAAAGCAGGGTATAAATACAATAAAATCATTATCATCATCATCATCTGAGCAAGGTGATACAGGATGATTGGTCAGACCTCTACTGCCACTTTCCGAACTGGGCTGTGACCAGTTTCTGAGGCCACAGCCACAGCCCTTGCTTCATGCCCCTCTACTCTGAATTGGCATCTAAGGAACCACATGCTTGGCCACTTTAAGGCCATTGAATCATATAGTCATTGGTCGCCAAAAGAAAAGAAATGCAAAAATTGAGCAGCCCCTGTTTTTGTTGGCAGAATTCTGCACTGCCTATGGCTGCCAAAGTTCTCATCAGTTTCCTTATCTTCTCATAAGTTTACATTTCTGCCATGCTGATAGCCAGATCCATGGATATTCCAGTTTCTGTCCAGGCATACCAGTAACAGTCACTGCATATTCTGTTTGAGGCACTGATTATGCCACAGGTTGGCCATCTGCAAATCAAAGCATCCTAGTCAAAGTTAGACTAACATGTACTGCTTATTACCAGTTGATACCTTTCTACCCTTATGGATATTCACTCAACAGCTGTTTTTATAGTTGATGCTTGATTGGGAGGATGTTTCTCACTCAGATCATCTATATATCCAGATTGCTTATTCTCTTCAATCTGTCTCTTGTTAGTTAAATGTTGATATAGAGAGGGAGGAAGGAGAAGAGCTGGAAGACGGCATGGATGGTTTTGATGATAGCAGTTCCAGTCCTTCTGGTACACTCAGAAATTATCCATTGACCTGCAAAGTTGTGTATTCATACAAGGTGCGTAAAATGTTGGAACCTTACCAATGAGAAAATCTAGGCTTTGACACTGATGGAGACGCCTATGTATTCAAAAGTGAAGCATTGGTATTGGCCCAGAGATGAAATATCGGCTTGCTCCCTCTTGCCTGTGGGGAATAATTATCCACTTAAAGTCTGGATTAGAATGACGCTATTGGGTTCCAAATTTGAGAGGTTTGGAGATGTTGACTGCTGCCTAAAAACATGAAACATTTCTATGAAGAGGGTGGTAGTATACCAAGAACGGTAGTGTGGTTGTGGACAGATTTGGTCCATCATTACATGCAGGGATAAGGCCATAACTTAGATAAGGTTGAGGTCTCTTCCCTGGTAGAATCAGCTGGGCTGACCCTGGTGTTGAATGAATGTGGATGCCTTTTTTGATGACTCTGGGGATTTTCACATCACCTTGGCAGGTGGTTTAAAGTCTATGTATGTGCTTGACCCTTAACCTTCCTGGCTGATAAAAGCAGCCAGAGTAGAATGGCTGAGTAGTAAATACCTCCTGAATGTGAGTAAAATCTTGGGATTTCTCAAGCCCTCTCTAACTCCTTTTATGTTGCATATTTTCTGGCCATTTTCTCCATGGTGCTCAAATGTGTGGTGGCCTTTCTGTGTCAGGACTTCTTAGATGATATGTGGATTATTTGAATCCAGTTTAACTTAAGTACAAAATGGTGGCACTTTTAGTTACCCATAGCTTAGTGGTGAATGACCTAGACTGGGAATTGTACAAGGGAAGTGCAACCCAGTTGGTTCTGCTGGATTTTTCAGTATCATCCACCATGATATCCTTCTGAACTGTCTGGCTGTGACGGGATGGTAGTTTCTATCTTCTGCTGATTTTGGTCCTTCATGAAGATGCAGTTCCCCAGAATATTTTTCTAGCAGTCTTTTGAAGTGATTTCATAATAGAATTGAAGAGCATCCTAATGCTAAACATTTTTGCTGCAGTGTCATTTGCACTCTTCTGAGGTGTTCCTCAGGTCTCATCAGCCTCATTTGGGCAAAATTTATCAGTAGCTGCAGACCCCTGGAATTCTTAATAGCAGAAAATGTTAGCAGCATAAGAGGAACAATGGCACAAAAATTTATTCCTGTCCCTCTTTTTGCTGTTTGTTACCTTGTCAGGTTGTCAGCAGTCATGGGGAAAAATGGTCCCCGGGAAGTAAAGGGTGATTAAAAAGAATGGTGCAAAACTGAATAAGAACAGATTTACATTTGCACCATTCTTTTTGAATCACCCTGTATGTTAGTGAAGTGCATTCCCTTCATATTGGAAAAGGCACTTCTTCAGTTCTGAATAATTTGCAAAGAATCTGACAGGTTTTCAGTGTACCATAATCTGCCCTTGAGACAAGGAGTTGGGGCCAATGATCCTCCTAATACTAAGATTCACTCATTAAAAGTTAGGGTGAGGTGAGGTTTCTGAAACTTGAGTACTATCTAACACAAATGTTTGTGGACTCATCTACATTTGCCAGAATACTCTGACCTTCCCCAGGTTATTCTGGCCCCAAATCCCCCTGAGTTCACCTCCTTACCTGCTGCAGGTTTTCAACAAATTACACGTGGATGTCTTCCCATGTAGTCCCTGCAAGTAGCTGAGGCACAATTCACTCTGATCTCAGAATGAGGTGTCCAGCCATGTTATGACCTCAAAGTGACTCATGCTCACAGAACAACTCTGCAGGGATCACGCAGCAAAGCAGGCACCCGGAACAAAATATACACCTTTTAAAGAAATCCCGAATTGGGTCTGGGCAATTGTGTAAACAGCCCGTATTCAATTCGGAGTTTTGGGTCTGCATAACATAAACAGCACACAGTGAATTTGGAGGAAATGTGGGTTTTATAAGTGATGTAAACAAGTTGTAGGCTTTCATGGCCGGCATCCATAGGTTTTTTGTGGGTTTTTTCGGGCTGTGTGGCCATCTTCTAGAACATAGCCACACAGCCCGAAAAAACCCCACAAAAAACCAATGTAAACAAGCCCTGTGACTTCTTCTCCACAGGCGTCCCAACCAGATGAATTAACCATTGAGGAACATGAAGTTCTGGAAGTAATTGAAGATGGAGATATGGAAGATTGGGTAAAGGTATAATTTGGTTTTTCCTGTCGTTGTGGCATGTTAAGGGGAAGTGGCGGGGGGGGGTAGGTTTGCTTTATTCCTCAAAAAAAAAAAAAAGTCAGCATGCTTGTTCATACATTTGCCCCCTTTTTAGTATTTTCAATCTTCTCAACTGTTGCTGCAGGCACGAAATAAGGCAGGCCACGTAGGCTATGTACCAGAGAAGTATTTGCAGTTCCCAACTTCCAACAGCCTCTTGAGCATGTTGCAATCGCTGGCGGCACTGGACAGCCGGTCTCATACTTCCAGCAATTCCACAGAAGCCGAGCTAGTCTCCGGAAGCCTCAATGGAGATTCCAGCGGTAAGTGGATCGAATCATTTGCGGTTGTGTGGTGACTCTTGTCCTGAAGGCTGTGAGAATATTTCTTCAGGAGGTTTCTTCATCCCATTCCCTAGTTTAAAAGAAGTCAGAGCAGTCTGCAAAATGAATAATAGCATCATGATGGAACACAAGTGGAATTTAAGGACAAATTCAGCAGTTTCAAAATAAAATAGGGCCCAGTCCAAAGAAATTCAGAAGCAGTCCATAAATTGGTGACCCCAATACTCACATTAAACAAGTTATTTAGGTGCATTATTAATATTTTAAGATGATAAGCATTCTTGGGAAATCTCTTTGGAGATGCAAAAAATACAGTCTCCTGAACAATATATATATATTCCCATAAGCATTTATATATATATTCCCATAAGCATTTACTAGAGGACAGAACTGCTCTTTGCATTTAATATAGAGATGCTCACTGGTGACAGCATACTCCAACTCTTTAGCTGATCTCACTCAGTAGTTTCATGTTGATATTGAACAACAAGAGGGATAAGGAAGGTCAGTCAGCCCTCCATATCCACTGATTCTTTTTATCCATGGATTCAAGAATCCACAGCTTGAAACATTTTTAAAAATATAAATTCCAAAAAGCAAACTTGCATTTTGCCATTTTATATAAGGGACACTATTTTACTATACCAATGTATTTAATGGGAGTTGAGCATCCACAGATTTTGCCACAGGGACTCCTGGAACCAAACCATAGTGGATACCAAGGGCCCAGTGAAGGTTGTTGGGTAAAGTTGAAACTCTCCAGACCCTGAAGCTGAGATGCCATAACATCAAGCAGCAATCTCAGCAGCAGATTATGGGAGAAGCCACACAGATGAGAATAGAACCACTGCCAAGTAATCCCAGCCACACCCTATTAAAGTCCAGGAAATATATTTTAAATTCCATTTAAATTTATATTAAAATTTCTGGAGTTTAAGACCCCAGACCTCACATGACCAGAGAGAGAAGTGGTCTCTGCCTGCATAGATATCCCTCCATACCATTTTGACCAATATCAACAATACCAACAACTACACCAGCAACATCTTGACAAAATGCAGGCTGGTGACTAGCATCATCTTTGTTTGCTTTGCCTGATGAAGAAGCAGATGGAACTGCAAAAACTTGCAACATATATTTTGTGCATTTTGGTTGGTCCAATAGAGGTATCATTGTTTTGTGAATTTTGGATATTATTGTACTTTGCAATATGGCCAACATAGCTACCCCTGGATATGTTTTGTGTGAACTTGGGGCTATCTAGAGCATGTCCATGAAGCAAAGTAGCCAATTGTAATGCTTTTTTATGTTTTGCTCCCAAAAAGTAGCAGAAGCAGCGCTCAGCATTCCAGAAGTGATCTAGAAAGCATAATAAGCCCGATACATTTCAAATGCCTTGTCAAATTCTTGTGTTATGATATTTGCTATTTCCTTTCCAGTATGTTTTGTAAAAGCACTTTATGATTACGAGGGCCAGACAGACGATGAACTGTCCTTCCCAGAGGGAGCAATAATTCGGATCTTGAATAAAGAAAACCAGGATGATGATGGTTTCTGGGAAGGGGAATTCAATGGACACATTGGGGTTTTCCCATCTGTACTCGTAGAAGAGTTAACTGCCTCAGAAAATGGAGAGTCTCGATGCGTTGCAGATGTTCAGGTATGGGAGACGTTTTGGCAGGGTTCTGAATAAGCCTGCATAGGACTAGATAAAATTCTGACTAGGATTTAACCAGCAATTGCCAAATGTCCTTTGTTTTACAGGACAGTTGAGATTCCTAGTTTAAGATATTTTATTTCCTTTGAAATACCCTAATTCAGTAATAAAGTTAGGTTGAGCTCTGCCTCTTCTGTTTCATGTACTACATCATCTGAAAGGCCATCAACCCTCATTTGCTCTGTTTGTGGAAAAGGTGTGCTTTTATCATACAACACAGTGATGTGTTCCACTTAGATATTTGTGGGATGCTTCAGCTTCACCATCATTATAAGTTGACATAACGTATGTGGGAGAACACTTTGACAGCCAGTAGCAAGATGCAGTTATGCAATGGGACACTCACCTGATGAGTGCCCTATTGTTCATCTCTCTTACTTGGATGGGAGACTGACAGTGAATACCAGGTGCTGTAGGCTCTATTGCTGAGGAAGGAACTGGGAAAACCACCTCTGAGGAATTCTTGCCTAAGAAAACTCTATGAAATCCATGGGTCACCCCTAAGTCGACAGGTGACTTGAAAGCACATACACAGAGAACAAACCCAGCAAAATGGAGTCTGCCCAAGCCTTTTGCATTTCTGCTTCTAGCCGTAAAAGGACATTGTATTTCAGGCTAACACTCAGGGAGAGGGCTAGAGGAAAAGAAGGAGACACTTCCCCTCCCATGGAATTCTAATGGAGCAAAGCCAGCAGCAAGCCTGTTACTGCTGCCACAGGAACAGCTTTCTGTTCATGCAGTAGTCAAGGCACAGCTGCTGCTAGCATCACCTGGATGGTAAATGGCCCAGCTTTCCAGGATTCCATTGAACTCTACAGGCAGGTAGCCACCAGGAATCAGCAGATTTAGCAAGACTCCCTGGTGGGTTGTCACTGACTCATAAGCAGGTTGCTGTTCTTGAGCTCATTCCAGTCCTGTTTACACATGGAAGAAGCCATTTGCCACTATATGTGAGCAGAGCCACACCACATAGCCCCACCTTTCACGTAATATCACACACATTAGATAGTGTGAACACAAACATCATCTGTGTGGCCTATCCACATGCAAGAGGGTCTTAGTGTTCTACATATCAGACAGGAACAGGGATTCAGCATGGGATTCCAGATAGGGAGTAGACCTCCTTTCTGCAGATTTTTGTAATCTGGTAAACTGGAAAGATTTGAATACTGTAGCTTAACTTGCTTGTGTTGAGCCAATTTAATATTAGTCATGTTTTGAACATCAGTAGAGTTTAACAACAGATGGGTACAAAGAATGAAAGGAGTGGTATGGGGCAAAACGGAAATAGAAGCAGAAAGAGGAAATTCCCAGTCTCCTTCCTGTAATTAATCTCTGAGTGGAGTATTGTGAGATCAAACAGACCTTGGCACAAAGAGAACCACTGGTTCTTAGAGTTGCAGTTTAGTGTGTTTGTTTCTGAAAAATAGGCCTTCGTTTTTTTGTAGGGGGGGAGATACCAACTTTTTATTGTTGGAATTGCTTCCTTGTTTTCAGTGAACAAACAAAAGATAAAAAGCTGGGGGGGTTGGTTTTGTTTTTCGTTTTCATTCCCCTTGTTGCCTTCTCTTCCTTTCTGAAATGAATGAAGGATCGTGTACATGGAGTTATTCTTCTCAGGCAGTGTAGGCTGAAACTATTTAAGGGAACTGTTTGGCCAAGGGGGCATTTGGACTCACAGTCGTGTGTCTACATGGATCCTTTGAGGTGTGGGATGGCACACAGGTGGGCATTTCTGGCCACATGCATGGTATAGCTACATGCCAAGGACCCAGACTTGGCTGCAGCTTCCTGCCATGCAAACACACAAGGGCACACCCTCCTTTGGCTCTGATTAATTGGTCCATCGACTTAGTCTAGGCTGATCCAGAGCTTTGTGTTCTCTCAGGAATGTCTGGAGATCTTTTGAGCTCTGGCTTCTCTCCCTGGGCTGGCTCCCCAGATTCCAGGAGGAATTGTAAGCAAAACCATCCAGGGCCATTTTAGTGTAATTTTTACTGGCTTGATATTTAATTTTTGCTCCTTATCAAAACATTTTCTATTTCAATATCTTGCTTTAACGTCGGTATTTGATGTGTTACTTTGTGTTAAATGAATAAAGTGTACAGTGATTGGAAAAGAGGGAGCTTCTACATGAGGGAGCTCTGTAGGTGCTCTTTCTGACCCACAGGACCAAGGGGACTCTGAAGAATGGCATTTGTTGACAAGGACAACATCTTGAAGGCATTAAGATCTTCTTCTTTGGGCCTTGGTGACCAAAGGAAAACTAGTTACAGTGTGCCCCTTCAGTCTTCCTCACAAAAACATGTTGTTGTTGTATGCCTTTAAGTCATTTCCCACTTAGAGCAACGCTAAGGCAAACCTATCATGGAGTTTTTCTTGGCATATTTGTTCCAAGGAGATTTACCATAGCCTTCCCCTGAGGATGAGAGCCTGTGACTTGCCCATGATCACCCAGTGGGCTTCATGGCCAAGTGGGAATTGAACCTTGGTCTCCAGAGTCATAGTCCAATTTCAAACAACTGTGCCATGCTGGCTCACACACAAACTACCTAGAACTAGTGTTTTATTCATGTGAGCCTCCAAATACTGTTGAACCTAGCTTTCCTCTCTATTGGCTATGCTGGATAAGGCTGGTGGGACTTGCAGTCCATCATCACCTGGAGGTAGAATTCTGAGACATAGGGGGGTTGCAGACTGCCAGAAATAGTGCAAATTGAGTCCACTTTTAGGGTTAGGGTTAGTGCTAGGGAATCATGGGAACTGTTTTTTGTTTTTTTTCTGAGACATTGAGCCTTCTCTGTCTGAGAGCTTTGGTGCCACAATAAAATACAGTTCCCATGATTCCCTAACCCTAACCCTAACCCTAAAAGTGGACTCAATTTGCACTATTTCTGGCAGTCTGCAACCCCCCATAGTCATGTTAATATGGAATATCAGTATGCAAAGAGATCTTGTAGCACCTTTGAGACTAGCTGTGCGAAAGGAGTTGTGGCATAAGCTTTCGTAGACTTGGTCTACTTCCTCAAATGCATCTGAGGAAGTAGACCAAGTCTATGAAAGCTTATGTTACAACTTTGTTTGTACAGTCTCAAAGATGTTACAAGATCCCTTTGCATATCATCTGGAGGGTTATGCAATTCCCATCCCTAGTGTATGCATCTCTGTCTCTTTTATCCTCTAATAGGCTCCGGATACTTTGCAAAACAGTGTTGATAACTTCATTGCCCACTTTGAATCCCAGGTACAGGTCGATCCAGATTGCAGAAATTTATATCAAAACATTCAGTTCTTAGAAGCCCTTGAAAACAACATGTTCTGTAGATGTAGCTTGGCTGTTCATGTGCAATGATACCTGGTTTCCTTTGCAGGAGAATATTTGTCCCAACATTTTCTTCCTTGCTTTGCAGGTATCTCCATCTCCCAAACCCCAGAATTCTCTGACACCCCTGCCCCTGTACGACCAACCACCAACCAGCCCTTTCCATAGTCCTGACAAGAGAAGTTCTCAGTACTACCCAAGATCTCCATCTACAAATGGTAAGGACAGCCAAAAATAAAACACTAAGATTATATGTGTATCTGCCCCCCCCCCCCCAAGAAAAGGCAAATTCTGCAAGAAATGCAGCAAACTTAGCAATCTCTTGTTCTCCTAGCTGTAGCAGTGACTACCAGTAATTAGAAGCCACTGAGGTTTCCTTTTCTCATCTCTGGAACTCCTGGTTAGCTCCCATCATGTTCTTTAAGATTAGTGTATGTGACTGATTTCATTCAGAAGCATAAAGTGATTTGATTTTTTATTTTATTTTGCTATTTCAGAAAACAGTTTCACTTCAAACTCTCCTGGATTCTCACAGCCGCCACGACCTCTTCCTGAAAGCACTTCATACGGCAAACTGAGACCTGTAAGTTTTCCAGACACCCACAGAACTTCAGAAATGTGATGATACTGCAGTGATGCC
>JAIPUX010001232.1:173827098-173839796 GCA_020142125.1 Phrynosoma platyrhinos | reverse complement strand
GGCGGTATATAAATAAACTATATTATTATTATTATTATTATTAAAATTAATGCCCCAGAGCTCTCTGATAGAGAAGGCTACAGGTTTCACAAAACTACAAATCCCAGAATTCCGTAGCACTGAACCGTGGCGGTTAAAGTGGTGTCGAACTTGATTATTTCTGCAGTGCGGATACAGCCTAGATATGGCTTTAGAGCCAGTATCGTGTAGCGGTTTGAGTGTTGGATTGTGTGTGTGTGTGTGTGTGTTGTGTGCCTTCAAGCCATTTCTGACTTATGGCAACCCTGAGGCAAACCTATCATGGGGTTTTCCTGGCAAGACTTGTCCAGAGGGGGCTTGTCACTGCCTCCCCCTGAAGCTGAGAGAGTGTGACTTGCCCAAGGTCAACCAGTGGGTTTCATGGCCAAGCAGGGAATTAAACCCTGGTCTGCAGAGTCGTGAACCACTACGCCACATTGTCTCTCTATCGCTTTAATGGCCAAGGCTCAATGCTATGGAATTCTGGGATTTGTTGTGACCTATTTAGCTTTCTCTGTCAGAGAGCTCTGGCGCCACAACAAACTACAAATTCCAGGATTCCACAAAACTGAACTGTTAACAGTTAAAGTGGTGTCAAACTGGATTATTTCTACAGCACAGATGCAGCCCTAGAAACACCGGGTTGGAATAGTCCGAAACAGGATTATAGTTCCCAAAATTTCTAAGAACATCTGGAAGACCATGAGTGAGGAGAGGTAGATTTGTGGTCTTCCCGATGTTGTTGAACTACAACTCCCATCATCCTTCATAATCAGCTATATAGTTTTCAGTTTGGGGGTCTTATTCTGCATTTTGTATTTTATCTGTTGTAAGCCACCCCAATTGTTTTAACAAAGGGACAGGGTAGAAATAAATTTATTATTATTATTATTATTATTATTATTATTATTATTATTATTAGCCCTTTCAGACATAGGTCCAAAACACTGTAGAAATAATCCACTTTGAGACCGCTTTTGCCGCCCTGGCTCAGTGCTAGGGAATCCTGGGAACTGTAGTTTATTGTGGCCCCAGAGCTCTCTGAAGAGTAGGCTAAATCTCTCATAAAACTACAAACCCCAGGATTCCACAGCTAAAGCAATACTTAATGCAGTGTTGAACTGCATTAATTCTGCAGTGTAGATTCAGCCAAGGACGCACAGAATGCTTAAGACCGAAATTATTTGTACTAAATTTGTCTTCATTTTACATTTTAGCATTCAATTCTGCATTTCTTTCCAGCTTCCTCGCAACAAGGCCTAACAATCCTAACAAAACCAAACTTTATTAGGCCGACAAGACTACATTTCCCAGGAGACACTTCTTCCCCAGCGGTGATTATATCATAGCGGCGGTAGAGGGCGCCACAACTTCCTGCGGCGGCACAGAACCCAGCTTGAAAGAGACGCCAGAATACATAGCTGCGTCTCGTCGCTCTCACGTGACAGCTGAGGGCCAATAGGAAGCGGCGGAACGGTCCTATACTCCCTGTGCGGTAGCGGAAGCGGCCTCTTTTTCGCCCGAGCGGCGCGGCTCAAAATGGCGGTCCAGATCTCCAAGAAGCGAAAGGTGAGGGTTCTGCGGAGTAAACGGAGCCTGGAGGGCGGCAGGGAAGGGAAAGGAGGCGGGAATGTCGCCGGGGTCGGGAACCGCGAGCTGAGGTGCGTAGCTGGGGCGGCTGGGTGGCTCTTCGGGGCGACGAGGGCGGAGGATGGAGGTGGATTGAGGCCGACCTCCCCCTCCAGGCCTGGGCTGGCTGTGCCTTGCTGGGGCAACATGGCGGCCAGGCAGGCAGGCTGCAGGGGGAAAGCTAGGGATTGGCTGGGGCCTTTGGAGGGACGTAGATTCTGAGGAAAGCTATACTCTGGACAAGAGGCCAAGGGAGATACGGCAACCTTTCCCCTTTAAGGGCCGAGGGACTTCAGCTCCCAGAAGCCTCAGCCATGTTGGCCAATAGTCCCATGTTGGCCAATAGCTCCTGGGATTCTGGGAGCTGAAGTCCCTCGGCCCTTAAAGGGGAAAGGTTGCCTACCCCTGCTATAGGGAAACATTGTGGAATATTTGCCCATAGAGAATCATTGGAGAATACTTGCCTGTATAGGGATACACTGAGGAATAATTGCCCGTAGGGAAATAAAGGAAAATACTTGTTTGTAGACAAACGTAGGGGGATACTTTCCCATACAGACACATTGCAGAATACTTGCCCATAAGGAAATAAAGGAAAACACTTGTCCATAGGGAAACATTGGGGAATACTTGCCCATAAGGATACATTGCAGAATACTTGTCCAAGAATTACTTGCCTATAGGGAAACATTGCGGAATATTTGCCCATAGGGGAATAAAGAAAAATACTTGTCTATAGGCAAACGTAGTGGGAATACTTGCCCATATGGATACATTGCAGAATACTTGTCCATAAGGAAATACTGTATTGGGAATTACTTGCCTATAGGGCAGGGGTAGGCAACCTTTCCCCTTTAAGGGGGAAGTCCCTCGGCCCTTAAAGGGGACAGGTTGCCTACCCCTGCCCTATAGGGAAACATTGTGGAATATTTGCCTATAGAGGAATAAAGGAAAATACTTGGCTATAGGCAAACGTAGGGGAATACTTGCACATAAGGATATGTTGCAGAATACTTGTCAATAGGGAAATACTGCATTGGGAATTACTTGCCTATAGGGAAACATTGCAGAATATTTGCTGATAACGAATCATTGGAGAATACTTGGCTATATAGGGAAATACAGTACTGGGAATTACTTGCCCACAGGGAAACATTGCATCTTATCACCCTATTTATGTAATCTACATGCAGCACATTATAAGAAAAGCAGGCTTGAACTCAGAAGAAAGAGGAATGGAGATAGGAGGAAGGACCTTGTTAACACTTGTTCACAGAAATTGTTAGCATGTTTACTATATTTTCAGTCTGTTTACATTACTGTATTGTTTTACATTCTTTTACTCTATTTACATTGATTTCATTTGTACACTGAGATGTTGTGACATAAGGAGGGTTATAAATATTTCAATAAATAAATATGGAAGAACTTGGAGTGGGGTTTGCATTCTCTAGCCATGGAGTGGTACCACATCTGATAGTCTTGATGAGAAATCTGTACTTAGGACAAGAAGCTACAGTTAGAACAGAATATGGAGAGATGGAATAGTTCTCAGTTGGCAAAGGGGCAAGCAAGGCTGCATCTTATCAACATGTATGCAGAAAATATCATATGAAGTGTAGGCCTGAACTCAATAGGAGGAGGAGTGAAGATAGGAGGAAGAAATATCAATAATCTAAGATATGTGGATGACACCATACTAGTGACAGAAAAGCATCACAAACCTAGAGCAACTACTAAAGAATGCAGGGAAGGAAGTGCAAAGGCAGCTTTGCTACTTAACATAAAGAAAACAAAAATAATGACCACAGAGGATCTACATAAATTCAAATTAGACAATGAGGGAATTGAAATAGTTAAAGATTTTTCTTTAACTTTACCTATTAATTACCTGCGAATAAAATAGGTAATAAACTTTACCTATTAATTACCTGTGAATAAACATAGATCAGAATGTAGATTGTATTCAAGAAATCAGAAGAAGCCTAGGAAGGTTATTAATATCATGCCCTTTTCCCAAAACTGAGACTTGGGGCAGGTTACAATATTAAAAAACAGTGCAATTGAAAGCCATGAAAGAACTAAAGATCCTGGAGAGTAAAGATATACAGCTGTCCCTCCCTGTTTGCAGGCTTTAAGTCTGCGGTCTCTTCGCGGGAGGGACGAGAGGCTATAGTTAAAATGGTGGTGCGTGGTCCTGCGTGCACACTACAGATGAGCGCCCCATTTTCATTGGGCTTGAATATTTGCGAGCTGACATTTTCGCGGGTGGTGGTGGTCCAGAACAGATCCCCGCAAATTGGGAGGGGCAACTATACAACTGAGCACTAAAGTTTCTACTACCTTCTACCTTTCCTAGCATTATTCTCTTTCCCAGTGAGTCATGCCTTCTCTTGATGTTGTCAGTGTACGACAACCTCAACTTGATCATCTTGGCTTCCAGGGAGATTTCAGGCTTGGTCTGTTCAAGGGCCCATTTATTTCTCCTTTTGGCTGTTAACAGTATTTTCAGCATTCTTCTCCAGCACCCATATCTCACCTATCTGTTTAGCATCTATGGTATCTGCAGGACTCTTCTCCAGCACCATTTTTAAAGGAGGTGATTTTCTTTCTATCAGTTTTCTTCACTGTCCAGCTCTCACAATCATACATAAAAACTGGAAACACAATGGCATGGACAATATAATATCAACCTTGTCTGTGGCAAAACAAGAATAAAGCTGCTGGGTAGACATGGCCTTCAGCTAATAAGTCTCAAGGAAACGTTACAGAAATAAGGGTCACTACAGGTTGACTTTCAGAGCTCAGAGGAGATGTGAAATAAAGGATAGGATAACTTGGACACTTGGTTATAGTGGGCAGGGGAGAGAGAGTTATATTTTAGCATGAGACTCTTCCAACAGATTTTATTAATGGTTGCTCTGAATATAGCAAGGTAGACAAAGGGCCTTTGCAGACTGCCAGAAATAGTGCACTTTAAATTGAGGCACTGCCCTGGCTCAGTGCTAGGGAGTCATGGGAATTGTATTTTTTTCTGAGACATTGAGCCTTCTCTGTCAGAGAGCTCTGGTGCCACAATAAATTACAGTTCCCATGATTCCCTAGCACTGAGCCAGGGCAGTGCCTCAATTTAATGTGCACTATTTCTGGCAGTCTGCAAAGGCCTAAAGTTGCTCTACCTTTGTTTTGGGGGGCTGTAGTGCATTATTTTTAGCCTGTCTAGTCCACATCTGGGAGGGCACAGGTTGCTCACACCAACAGTTTTGCATGACTTAGCAGGTGATGGGGAGTGCATTTTGTGGGAAGTGGGGTGGATCCACTCAGGACCTTTGCACTGAATGGATTCAGCTATCTGTCAGAAAGCTCTGGTGCCTTCAAACTACAAATCCCAGGATTTTGTAGGAAAGTCACTAATTCACATCTTTAGCCTACCTATACCCAAATTACTACTTGTCATCTAAAACCGTTTTCAAAACACAAATACGCTAAAACTTTCCTGGCTAGCTACCTGAATTCTTATTTGTCCAAATGAGTAGCTGTTTTCAAGATTAGTTTAAGGATAAGATGGAGGTAGTCCCATGGGATAGACTATAGTTGCAATTCTGTTACGAAGGAATTGGAATCTCTGGGCCAGGTGAGACCTTCACAGAACTAAACCTAAACACAGAGAACTTTTCTGTTCCTACATACTGAGGGAGAAGCCCAGTGTGTGCCCCAAATACATTTTCCTTTGCATGCAGTACCAAAAACATAATCAGCTTGCCTGTGACTTTGTAACAGCCTGGAGGTAGAGCTTGCAGTGATAGCTTGCCAGTAGCTTACTCATGAAGTAAAAATTGGGGTAACAAAAGATTACAGTAACAATCTTAGTGCCATTACAATCCAATCCTATATGTTAAGTCCCAGTGTGGAGGCTTTTGGCTTGCACAAGTAAATTGGCAAAAGAATCTCAGTGGTGTAATTCATTATGTTGCTATACAGTAGGCCTGTGAACTGGTTTGCATAATGCTTTGGGACATTAGGTATCAAGACCTAATTGATGAAGCTGTGAGAGCTCTGAAGGGGCTCCCTAGTTCCATCACGCAGCATAGTTGCATATTGGCCTGAGCAGGTATTAACAAACAGACATGGAAATGGAGGCAGGTGCCAGTTTCTGGTGTCTGATATCTGATTTGGTCTTTTTCAGTTTGTGGCTGATGGTATCTTCAAAGCTGAGCTGAATGAATTCCTCACCCGTGAACTGGCTGAAGATGGCTACTCTGGGGTGGAGGTCCGAGTTACCCCAACCAGGACAGAAATCATCATCCTTGCTACCAGGTGACTTGTCTTATAGAGGTTTCTGCCACTCCCCCACATTTTCCCTGTATGTTTAGAGGGAAGCAGGCATCCTTGTACCTGCTGGGCCCACTCTCCAACCTTTTATGTTGATTCAGAAAGCCATGAGGGCGAATCTTCATACATGAAATTTCCCTTTCAGATCTACCTGCTTAGTACAATTTAGAAGATTTTGGTTGGAAACAATAAGGGCATTACTACAGATATGGAAACTGTGTCATGTATTTGGAGTTGACACTTTTGAAAGTAACCCTGTGCTCAAATTGTTTGTGCCTGTAAATTCAGGGATTGGCTCATTATACCACTTCCCAGATTCTTTTTGAATTGGTCTGGCCTTTTTCTGAATACCTGAATTGTATCAGAAATGGTGCTGTTTTAGAATTTGTTTTTTTTATTATGGAAAATACCACTGTTTTCTAAAACTTCCCCCACCGCACCCCCAGTATTTTCAGTGACAGCAAAATTGAGACTGTATAGTTTCTATTTGGCAAAGAAATGTATCAGTATCCAAGTATAATTCTTTTGCACTTGACTACTACAGAACTCAGAATGTTCTAGGTGAGAAAGGGCGCCGTATCCGTGAGCTGACAGCTGTTGTGCAGAAGCGGTTTGGCTTTCCTGAAGGAAGTGTTGAGGTAAGGGATTTTGTCAGTTTCTACTCTGGTTTTGGTTATCATGTTTATGTCCCCTTCAGTGATGATCTGATGACGAGTCAGAAAAGGGCACCCTCCTGCCAGAGCAAATAGCTCTGTGCCACGTTCTGTGGCACTGTGTCTGGCTGCTCTGGCAAAGATGTCCTGTTCATTGGATGATCCTGAGGCATTTGTCTGAGAAGGGAGAATCTTGAGTTTGCACCCTAAAATAAGTTTAGAAATCATGGCTAGTTTTAGGTCTGGGTTTGAATTTAAACTTGTAGTTTTTTAGCTTGCTTGTATACTTTAGCTGCATGGGGGCTGATTTTGTTCATTTGCTGACATACTGGACTCAGTGTTAATTGCTATTTGGTTGGCTTTGGCCAGCATCTAATTCACCATGGTTAACCATGGCTATCCAGTTGTCTGGGTCTGATTTTGCTGCTGCCAATGGTTTCAGAGGATATTTAAATCCCATATGTAGACTAATATTGGGGAGATGTTCCTGTTGGGTAGAGATGGCAGAGAATGTAGAGTTTCCCTGTTAAGTGCCCCAGTTTAGCTAGCAGTGCAGTGGATTGAGTATACCAAACCTTTGACTCCAACTCCTCTAGTTTTTTATTGTCCGAATCCTTCACAGTTGACAAACGTATGGTAATTAACAGTAACAAATTTACCATAATAAAACGGTTGCTTGAAGCTTTTTGTCACCACCATGTGAATCAGGCTACTTAGATTGGTAGAATATATTTGTTTGTTTGAGTATAAAATATGAATATAAAATGACATATTAACTAGACATTGCTAGAGTATTATAACTCCTTATTTTGAAGTTGGAGTCGGTATATTTCTACTGACTACCATCTCCATTCAAAATTGCATCCAGCTCCATGGCCTAAGTAGCTACTGCTTTCTTGTCACCTGTTGTACAGATGTTTCCCTCTGGTGTCTCAATTTTGACTGCAGCCTCTCCTTTTCCATTAAAAATTTCTAGTCTTTGCCCCCTTGTGCTAGGCATGTCCAGAAGGATGCTTTTCCCCAGTGTAGGCCAAACAGATCAGGTCACCTGGTTGGGCTTCCCACCAACACTGTCTCTCTGGAAGTGTTCGGATGGCTGCAGCTTCAGGTTGAGCTGTTGTTTTGGAACCTCTGGCTGAGAAAGCACCTTCCTGTGACACTGCACGAAGGCACGGCCCCAGGGGGCCCTTGGTTGACAAATGGTATGTTCACGCCTTTATGGAATGCCTTGATTCAACCTCTGAAGTGGAGGTCAGCCCCTCAAACATCGGAAAGGCTCTGGATCCCTGTGGCCAAGCCTCACTGGGCATGTAAGTATTTTTATGGGTTTGCGGACCCAGTGTCAAGAGGCACCTGTGTAGCAAAGATAGAGCGTGCTTGGCTATTCTTGTGTACGGTATTGATAAAAAATTATATGCAGGTGTGCTTCAATATACTTGAGAGAGAGCCAGTAAGATTAGTGGTTTGAACATTGTACTACGACTTTGTAAATCAGGGTTCGATTCCCCACTCAGCTATAGAAATCCACTGGGTGACTTTGGATCAGGAGGGGATAGGGTTGTCTTAGGGCCTCTGCAGACAGGCCCAAAGGGACGGCAGAGAGCCACTCCGGGAAGTGGCGGATTGGGGCCAAGACTGCCGGACTGCACAGCCCCAATCCTCCTTTTTGCCGCCCGGAAAAGAGCAGCAAAATGCCACCCTAAAAGTCGATGTGCGGCTCTTTAGCGCTCCTTCCAGCTCAGCGGCATGGGGTTGGGGTGGCTGGTGTGTGGCTGCCCCTCCCCATCTCTGCCTCCAGGCCAGCCCTTTGGGCCAGTCTGTAGAGGCCCTTAGAGTCTCTATAAGTTAGAAATGACTCAAAGGCCTACAACCATACCTCAGCTAATGTAGATGTGGCTTTACTTCTTTAATAGAAATCTTGGGACCAGAGATAGAAATAACATGGAAAAAATAGGAATCAGTTTCTACACCACAAAAAAGAACAATTTAAAATTGCAGACTTTTTATTCAGAACAGTGTGCACATGTGAACTGAAACAACCAGGTCAGGTAAACCTCGAATACGTAAACAAAAACATTTTGAATATTCAAGAGACCAGTGTTCTTTCAGCAGCCTCCATTGTTCTTACTATTTCTATTGTGGTTGTGAAACTTAGATCTATGATTTTTCAACATGCCAGGGTAGCTAATGATCGAGGCTAATCTACTTTACCTCTTTTTTCCTGTTCTGCTGTTGACACACATTTAATAAGTGATTCTAGAGGCAGCTGTTTTCTTTGCCTTTTTTAGGTAAGTACACACAGCTACAATAGGATCACTTAGAGTAGAATACCATTCTTTTCTGGATCAAGTTTTATTGCATTGACATGCTGTAACCCATCTTTGTAAAAAAGAGCTGCTTTGTCAGAGGCTTGGTTAATGGAGGTTCACCTGTGTTCTGTTTTCTCTTCTAGCTCTATGCAGAAAAGGTGGCCACAAGAGGGCTGTGTGCGATTGCCCAAGCCGAGTCCTTGCGTTACAAGCTTTTGGGAGGGCTTGCAGTACGTAGGTAAGTGCTGGAGCTCTTGTTCGAGTGTACATCAGGTGGTAAACTGAGTGTTTGGCATTAAGAAAGTGCAGGATGTGGAGTACCCTTCCCTATGATTTGAAATGGTTAACTGTGTAACTGTTGGGATTTCATATCTATTAAATATAAATAGAAGTGATTTAAAAATAGCACTGTGGGGTTCCTCAGGCTGCAAGCCTGTACCCTCTTACCTGGGAGTAAACCTCTCACTGAAATCAGTTGGACTTAGGTGTGAGGACATCTGTGTAAAATTGAGCTGTTAAGAGACTTAAGTATTTATTGTGGCATAAGCTTTTCCTAGTGCTTAGCAATTCATCAGCTGTTTGGAATGGTTGTGTTAATTAGGAGGTACAGAAGATTGTGCACCGTGAGCCTGAAAGACCAAGGAGAGGGAAATGGTTGGTACTTTGCTTTTGTAAATGGCTCAGTGGCCATCCTGGTGGTGGTGTCAACAGGGGATACTGGCAAAACAAAGCAGCACTCCATATAATCATTTTGTCATTGTGTGTGGGAAATAGGTGTTTTGTTTGATATATAGTTCTGGAAAAGATTGTAATCAGTGGCTTTTGAAGACAAAAGGACAGGTCTGTACTCCAGTCTCAAGATGGCAGTCTGAGATTTCACACAAGCAAGTGGGAGGCAGAATGACTCAGGAATGTTTAGTTTTGGAAATATCATTTTGGTTTCTTTTGTAGTCAACTAGGACAGGAGTCCTTCTATTGGCTTGAAAATTTCTTTTGTTCTCCCAGTGATTTTGGATCTTGCTTATAGAATCATAGAATCATAGAATCATAGAGTTGGAAGAGACCACAAGGGCCATCCAGTCCAACCCCCTGCCATGCAGGAATTCCCAATCAAAGCATCCCTGACAGATGGCCATCCAGCCTCTGCTTAAAGACCTCCAAGGAAGGAGACTCCACTACTCTCCGAGGGAGTGTGTTCCACTGTCGAACCGCCCTTACTGTCAGGAAGTTCCTCCTAATGTTGAGGTGGAATCTCTTTTCTTGCAGCTTGCATCCATTGTTTCGGGTCCTAGTCTCTGGAGCAGCAGAAAACAAGCTTGTTCCCTCCTCGATATGACATCCCTTCAAATATTTAAACACTTGCTTGTTCCCTTCAGTGATGATAAGATGACGAGTCAGAAACGGCCACCCTCCTGCCCAGGGTAAACAACATGGAGCCACGTTCTGTGGTTCTGTTTGACTGCTCTGGCCAGTGGTGTCCTGTTCCTTGGATGATCCTGAGGCATTTGTCTGAGAAGGGATGCAGTAAAAAACATAGTTAATAGTCCAGCATTTAGTTTGTCTTCCTCTTTCACTTGTAATTAAGTGATCCTGAGCAGTAATAGATGGGGTAAGAGGACTTTTACATGGCTCACTTGTTTCTCCTTTTCTAGGGCGTGTTATGGTGTCCTTCGCTTCATTATGGAGAGTGGAGCCAAGGGCTGTGAAGTGGTGGTTTCCGGGAAGCTTCGAGGCCAGCGAGCCAAGTCCATGAAGTTTGTGGATGGCCTGATGATCCACAGCGGAGATCCTGTCAACTACTATGTTGACACTGCTGTGCGCCACGTCCTCCTCAGGCAGGGTGAGTGCTGCTGTAGCCTTACGCAACTGACTGGGTCTTCTTTGGGCCTGGAAAAGTTGCTCCCTTTGGCACCCATGCTGTTTCAGTCTTGCTTGGCTTCACCAGTCCAGGCACAGTGACAGACCATAAAGTGATACTGTCAATTGAAGAACCTTCAGTGTTTATGTGCTCTCCTTTTCTACCAAGTCCAGTTTGCTCATCACATGTTCCTGATCTTCATCCAACAGTTAGGTCAAGGTCCTGCATCAGAGGCATAGGTATGATATGTAGCTATGCTTGATCTCCTGATCCGAACCCTGAAACCTACCTTAAAATCCACTCAGTGGTTCAGAGCAACAGAGTTCTGTGGCAGTGGAGAGAAAGGTGCTACAAGTTGTAGAATCATAGTTGGAAGAGACCTCAAGAGGCATCCAATCCAACCCTCTACCATTCAGGAACACACAGTCAAAACACCCCCGACAGATGGCCATCCAGCCTCTGTTTAAAAACCTCCAAAGAAGGAGACTCCACCACACTCCTAGGGAGTGTGTTCCACTGTCATGACTAGCCCCCTCTCACCAATGAGTGATGGTGTAAAAAAAGCGTTGTGAAAGTACCCTGCGAGCATCCTGTTCCTGCTTTTCATGTCATCAGTGGCTGGTGTACAGGTGCCACAGTGCTCTATAGCTCAGAGTGACAGACTGGCTTTTAAAATGGAATTCAGGGGCATTTACTGTTGTGGCACTGGTACCACAATCACAAATAAGAATAAGAAATAGTTACATGGTCATAAGAGACTAACAATACTGTAACTCACTAGCAGACTGCCAGCCTTAGTTTCTTTCCCTGTCCTGCAGTTTTAAGTGCAAGCTATAATTGCTAACTTGGAAGAAAAGGGAAAGCGAATCTAGGAGAAGAAGTCGGCAAGTGTGAGGAGGAGAATGAGCCAGCTCATGCTTGTAAAACGGTTTGCCATTTTAGCTTAATTAGGCTGTTGACATTGGCCTCGTTGGCTGGGGAGGATGGGAAGTGTAGTTGGACACATATGGAATGCACTGTGTTAGGAAAAGCTTTTAAAAATGTTTTAGAAGGTCTTTCTCTTGGAAGGAGGAATTGCAAGCAGGATTGAATGCAGCCCATGTGTAAGGAGCACTATTGAGATAATAGCAGCCGAAAGAAAAGGAAGCACAGAATGAGGTGATCTGTAGCAGAGGACCTCTGGTCAGTTGGCTTTCATAGGTCGTCTCATCTGTTGACCATGTGTCTTCCTTTCATAGGTGTGCTGGGGATTAAGGTGAAAATCATGTTGCCCTGGGACCCGAGTGGGAAGATTGGCCCCAAGAAGCCCTTGCCAGACCATGTCAGCATCGTGGAGCCAAAGGAAGAGATCCTGCCCACCACCCCCATCTCAGAGCAGAAGGGCACAAAGCCAGAGCAGCCTCCCATGCCGCAGCCGGTCCCCACTGCTTAAAGGGTGAGTGGTTATCTTCTTGTCCCTGCAAAACATAGTTGATTGTTGGAATGACAAGATTACCTAACTAGTACAACTTTTTGTTTTTAATTACAGATTTTCCAGTGTCTGGAAGAGAGAACTTGATGTCTTGTACAAATATCTCTTAATAAAACCAGAAAAGACAACCACTTGGTGAGGACTGGTTTTGTGGAGGGAGAGGGAGAGAACACTGGGCTTCCTACGGTCTGATTCTAACAGAAAAAGCACCCAAGTCTGCAAAAAAGGAGTATTCTCAGAACTGCTGAGCTGAGTATTTCTCGAGGCAATAAAAGACCTTAAAACACCGACATCGATAGCGGAGACAGACCAAGCAAAATAATGGAATTAAAAGATCATGATATTTATTACAAAACATAAGTCCCCGATATTTATAATACAACATTTAGGAACAAACTAGATAATGCCCTTCATAAAACCATTCAAAA
>JAIPUX010001232.1:173713639-173725709 GCA_020142125.1 Phrynosoma platyrhinos | reverse complement strand
TCCTAACACAGACCAGCTTTGCAGTTAAAGTACTTCTATAAATTCCCAAGGTTAAGTGATGTTGAAAACTCCCTTGTTTTAAACAAAGACTGTAGGCTCTTTTTGTGTGTGAGGGGAGACAAAGGTTCCTTGCATCAGCGGAAAAAAATTTTTTTTGGAGTTATTACGCTTTCCCTCTGTACTTAAAATGTTCAAAATGGTTTTCGTTAACCTTGATAGTTTTATGTCCCACTGCCCTCCCAAATGATTAGCAAGCTGTTCACAGAAGCAGGAAGGAAAATGCAGGAGTGAGATTAGCTGCCGATTGAAACTGTCGGGCAGATGGATTCCTCCGGCACGTTGCAGTGTGGCCCGGAGTCAGATTAGGTCATCCTATGTTGGAAGTCTGCTATCTCCCTCCTTCTGACCCTGTGGACTTGCCCCGTCATAGTTGGAATTTGGCCCGGTGTTATGATTGCCTTTCTACTTTGTCTAGTGGATGTGTGTGTTTTTCAGGATGTTCAGTGTCTTTGTTCTTTGAAACCTTCCTGCTTCCTGATATAAGTCAACCTGGGTGCATCGTAGGGTTTTCAGATTGGAATTTCAAAAGAAGCAGCAGCAGCAGCAGCAGCAGCACCAAACTGGTAAACCGTGTGTGGTTTTATTCATTTAATACAGGGGTTCCCAACCTGGGATGTGAGATGGAATTTCAGGGGATGTGACAAAGAGTGGCTTGTGTCCTTGAGTGATTAGTCACAAGTCATCTCTTTGGAATAAATTAGAATCTAATTGCTCAATTTAATGCACTGAGTTAAAAGCTTATTTTTTTAAAAGCTCACTTTGCTTGCTGCCAGTGTTGTATGTGGTTCAATCTGTGGTTCAAAAATTGGACATTAGACTTCTTCATCTTCAACTGTGATACAGCTGGCCTTCTGTATCCACAGATTCAAGCATTCATGGCTTGAAAATATTCTTTAAAAAAAAAGTATAAATTCCAAATAGCAATCTTGATTGTGCCATTTTATATAAGGGACACCATTTTACCATGGCATTGCATTTAATGGAATTTGAGCATCCATGGATTTCGGTATCTATGGGGGTGGTGGTCCTGGAACAAAGCCCCAGCAAATAACAAGGGCTCATTGGGTGCAAACAATAACCATTTAATGGGAATGGGCATGGCACAGCACAGAAGGTGTGGCCCTGTCGGCATGGGCCAGGATACTCTGGAGGAAGCCTGGAGTATTCTGACACCGCAGCTGCTCCAATCTCCTCCATTACCTTGTCCTCCATTCCCACATCACAGCAGCTGTCTGCATGGGCATCCCACTGAGCCGCCTGCCTGTGAGTTACTTGCTTCTGTGGTCTGAACGAATTATAGACTTGGACTGTGGTGGAGTCTCCTTCCTTGGAGGTCTTTAAGCAGAGGCTGGATGGCCATCTGTCGGGGATGCTTTAATTGGGAGTTCCTGCATGGCAGAATGGGGTTGGACTGGATGGCCCTTGTGGTCTCTTCCAACTCTATGATTCTGTGAGGCTCCTAGGTTTGATCACATGGCTGGGCTCCTCATTCTGACCTCAAAATGACCAACGCATGGACATGCTGGTCAGCTCAGTAGCATTTTCCCTAGAAAGGGAAAATACCCCCACAAGCTTGGAAAATGTCAAACTTTTGGTATCTGGGGAGCTTGCAGAGCCTAAGGTTCCTCGTTGTAATGATTACAATGTGAAGGTTTCTGTTTGTTATTTCTCATATAAGAAATTTTCTGCAAGTAAGACATTTTTTACAAGATAGATTGATCCTGGATGTTTCCAGCTGTGAGCTTCTGCCCACTAAATCCAAGCCTAAAGAGGCCATGGAAACCCCACGGACCAGTAGTCCATGCCGCCTGGAGCTTATTTTGCTCTGTGGTATGCGGCCCACTCTTTTTTCCTGGAAGGATTTCCAAACAAATATTGTGTCATTTGTTATTGCTTCAGTTTAGGGAATCCAGAACAAAAATCAACCTTGCCAAATGCATTTGGCATGCAGGGCAGAACTGAGCAAACAGTTTTATTTTACTGAGTTGAAAAAGCTGGGAGTCTGTTATATTTCTGAACAAACTAACCTGTTTATCCTACCCCATGAAGAAAAAGCCCACCAGAAGAGCATAGTTAATAGGGGCATCAACTTTTTTTTTTGTGCCTTCAAGTGTTTTCTGACTTATGGTAACCCTAAAGCAAATCTTATCACAGAGTTTTCTTGGCATGATTTGTTCAGAGGGGATTTGCTTTTGCCTTCCTTTGAAGCTGAGAGAGTGTGGCTTGCCCAAGGTCACCCAGTAGGTTTCTGGGTGAGGATTCTGAATGAGGATTCAAACCTTGGTCAACACAGTCATAGTCCAACACTCAAACTATGCTGATTCAACGTCTTTATCAATGACTTAGTTTTTATCACTTTATCAATGACTTAAATATTTAAACAGGGTTATCATATCATTCCTTAACCTCCTCTTCTCCAGGCTAAACATACCCAGCTCCCTTAGCCTCTCCTCATAAGGCATGGTTTCCAGACCTTAATGAATTGCCACTCTTGGGAGAAACAGTTCACTTCCTTTTGGAAGTAAAGAAAAAAAAAGTCAGTTTAAGGAATCTGGATGGGCTAAAGGCTACAAAATAAGCCTTGATGGACCCTGGAGCTACAAGGCCATGCTTTTTCCAACACTGGTGCAGACAATTCAAGTCTAGATGTGTGCAGCCTGGGTGCCAACTGAAACAGGGTATCTATTGCTCACTCTTCATGCTGACATCTTCTATTAACCCAGGTTCTGAAGCTGTCAAAATCCACATGAAAAAAATTGCATCTGGACTTATAACAAACATGGTCTGATTAACTATAAGGCAGCTTCCAACATGGCTAGCTGAAACTTCCATCTTCAGCAGAGCTAGAAGAAAATACTTTTTTGGAAAAGATTCCATCTAAACATTAGAAAGAACTTCCTGACAGTAAGAGCTGTTCAAAATATTTTAGACCCTGTCTCCCAGCCAGCCAGCCTGCCAGCCTGCCTAATCCAATCTCTTATTTTAAGAATGAGTAGGAATCCCCTTAATTGCCTTCAAAAAACAATAATGCAACAGTTGTTTGCATTTTAGAAATTGAAGCCATCCACCCTATCATAGGAAAGCAGTTCTACAGGCAAACAGGTTTCGTCTTTAAAAAACAAACAAAAGCTTTTATTTGGAGAGAGAATCAGTATGGTGCAGTGGTTTGACTGTTGGATAAAGACTCAAGGAGACCAGGGTTCAAATCCATGCTCGGCTGTAGAAACCCACTGGGTGATCTTGAGTTAGTCACACTCTCTCAGCCTCACAGCATCAGAACAAATTGTGCCAAGAAAACCTCACGATGGGGGTTGCCAGAAATGACTTGAAGGCAGACAACAACATTTATTTGGGCTTTCAGTGTGTGATGAACTCTCCTTTGTTCCCTTTTGTTCCTGTCTTCTGCTCTCTTCCTCTTAGCACATCCAGACAAGCTGTGTCAGTCCAGATTGGCTGCAAACTCTCTAACTAACTGGAAATAGGAACTTGGTTACCGCTAATGTTGCCTAGATGTCCACAAACTATAGATGCTTTCCAGTAAATGTAGAGGCTTTCCAGTAATTCATTGGCTTCCTCGTCTCTGCTTTTTTGGCAGCCAGAGAACTTGGACTGGAGGTGATGATTTTACCCTGAGGATTATTGTTGAACAATTGGAAGCGGTGTTCTCTTCCCCTCAATGGAAAAAAAAAACCCCAAACGTAATAAAGTTTAAACTTGTGGTGTACTTACCAAAAAGGCTTTGCCCCTGCATAGTTGTCAGTTCAATGTTTGCTAACAATAGGCTGGGGAAGACAGTTTTTGATGCTGTTTGTAATGGGATCATCACAGATAGCCCAACACAGTAGCCAATGTCAGGTGCAACTAGCCACTGTTCAGACTTTACATTTTTTTTTCTAAACCTGGGAACAGGAATGGACCTCTCCTTGTTGATTTGCTCATGTAGAAAGCAAAATATCTGAAGAACCATAGAATCCCAAAGTTGGAAGAAACCACAAGGGTCATCTAGTTGAACCCCCTGCCATGTAGGAATACATGGTCAAAGCACTCCTAACAGAAGAAGAGATGTTTCTTTTGGTTGGTGGAGGCTTTACACCAGAGGTGGATATCTGGCAAGCATCAGCTTGGTCTAGAGACCAAGATTTGATTCCCAGCTTGGCCATGAAATCCACTGGGTAACCTTAGGCAAGTCACATGCTCTCAGCCTCAGCGGAAGGCAATGGCAAACCTCCTCTGAACAAATCTTGCCAAGAAAACCCCATAATAAGTTTACTTTAGGATCTTCATAAGTCAGAAATGACATGAAGGCACACAACACACACATTGATAGTTTACATTCAGTTTGCCTTGAAGACTTCTCCTTCACCCCTTCCTTCTTTCCTTCCTTCTTTCCTTCCTTCCTTCCTTCCTTCCTTCCTTCCTTCCTTCCTTCCTTCCTTCCTATGCTGAAACTTACTGATGTGGCTGGCTGCCTGTTTGGAAGATCAGGGTAATTAATGACATGGAAAGTCACTTTATGAAGAAGAGTGCCACTTTTTCAGATGCATTATTTACACATGAGGAAAGCAAAAGTAGAGTGGGACAGCACTGAGCAAATATTCTGTCTTAAGGAAACTCTGGCAAGTAACACTTGAAGAAGATTAGAGACCTGATCCCAAGTTAGATTGTGGCTATTGCACCTTGTGGAATTGTCTTGAAACATTGACACTTAGACAATGCCTTGGGTTTTTTCTTTTTCTTTATAACACATGACCATATGGAAGATACTATGGAAAATGTGTGATTTTTTGCTATGTGGTTCCTGGATGATGCTGTAATTACAAGGCGGTTGGGTTGCTCCGCCTTGCACAGAGGTTACAAGCAGATATTACAGACTGAGTCATGTCATTCTCTTTCCTCCCCATTTCCTCTCCCATCGGCCGAGGGATTTACAGCAAATATAGATTTTTTCCCCCCTCTCAAAGGAGTTTCTGAGCAGAAAATGAAAATGTGTGTGTGTATGCATTTTCTGCCTGATAGAGATGAATTTTCAAGACACGTGCTTCTGTTTACTTAGCTGTTTTCATGTGCATTTGAAAGCAGTCTGGCATCATAAATGAAACATCAGAAATCTTGTTTTGCCATGTGGTCACTTCTTCACTCCAAGTTGTTATGCTTCAGGGAAAGTAAGCAAAGGATGTAAAACGATGTCAAGGTGTTGTGTTTATCCTCTTTAGTGCAAACGTGTGATAAAAAGATGCCAGCCCAATGCCTGTGACTGCTAAAAATGCAAGTTGCCACATCCCAAGATAATATTCCTGTATGTTTCAGGATTTGACAGTCATTGTTTATTGCTGCCTGGGCTTATGTCCAGCATGGTTGAGCAGTGGCAGCTGGTGGCTTCCATGTTTGAGGGATAATGAATCCACTTTGGGTTTTAGTACAAACTTAAATGGAGCTATTTCCAGAAAGTGAACATACCGGTATTATGGGAGGAAAAGTCAACACCTTGGGTTGCTCCTTCACAGTTCAGTCTTAAACTCAGAGGAGAATCACGGCACCTCTGATATATAACACACTAGTGACCAGTGTGTCTAAGTATGATGCGAATGTATGATTTTGGTAACACCATATTATTATGGTTCATCACATTCTTTTATCATGGTAAGCCATGGTTTGTGTTAACCATGGTTTGTTGCTCAGGCCACAAACTGCAAACCATCCATTGCTTGTCTGTTGTGTTCGTGATTTGTTTCTCTCTTGATGTTTTGTCAACTCCAATTTTAGGCAGCCATGGTTTCAACAAGCCAGAGTTGTTCTTGTTACTACAGAGTTTGTAAGTCAGTTAAAAGAACACAACTAAACTATGTGGGGTTCAGATAGTGGTTTGTAGCCAAAGTTTGTTATCTAGGTCAGCTTCACACATTGTATCAGATTCCATCAAAGAAGCCATGGCTGTTCTGAGTTTGCAAGACCTGAGCAGGGCACTGGATGACTGGTGGGGAGACTAGGAATCTCGAGGTCTCTCATTCATAGTGACTCCATAGGTCAAAGCTGGATGGATGGCAAATAACAACAATGACAATTGCATGTGAGAGACTGAGGCTGCTGCCACACTGCAGAATTAATGCAATTTGACACCACTTTAACTGCCATGGCTCCATCCTGTAGAATCCTGGAATTTGTAGCTTGTTCTGGTACCAGATCTCTCTGATAGATAATAATAGTAATAAGTTTAATTTTTATCCTGCCCCTCTGCTCGGCAATCAGGGCAGCGTACAAACAAATTAAAACAGTACAACAAATTAAAACATTTAGAGAAGGCTAAATATGTCACAAACCTACAAATCCTATTATTCCATAGCACTGAACCATGGAAGTTAAATCAGTGTCAGAATGCATTAATTCTGCAGTGCAGATGCAATCTGGTAGAGAGTAAGAGAAATAATTTTTTTTCATACTGATTGGATATGTCTGCCAAACGATGGGCAGTGTATACCCATTTTTGTCTCCTCTTTTGCTCCTGTTTAAATGTTCCAGATACGTCTCTGTAGGTGATGCAGGCATTAGCATGCTGTGTCAATGGGGGAAGTGAATCCACTCTGGGTTTTAGTCCAAACTCTAAAAGGAGCTATCCAAGGTGGCAAGCCCTCATTTGGTGTTAGGCTTTAATACTTAGTTTGGATTAAAACCCAGAGCAGATTATCTCCTCCCCAGACATGGGACCCACCAGCCACCAGTAGATGGAGAGTCGAAATGAAGTCCATCAGAGCAAAGAATTGCAATGAGTAGGAGAGGTTCGGAGGTGAGGGAGGCCCTGACTGGACAAACAGGAGGGGGAAGCAATTAATCACAAACTTCTTGGATAACATGCAAAAAGATCTTTACATAGACTTCAGTCTACTTCCTCAGACTCAGACTAACACAGCTGCCTATGACTCTGAATTTTAGGATAACAGTTTCTCTGTGCTCCTCCATAGAGGTTCAGTGAAGAGGATGGGATAAGGAGCATCCTGTTGTGTACTCACATTATTCCTTCCCTACTCTGATGGGAGCACTTGCTGGTTGCAGGTCTTCATTTCCTATAGTAAATCAGCAAGAACATGATGTTAAAACCACATTGCCATGTTAGGGGAGCACCGAAGATGGATCAGTTTGCCAAGAAACTAGTAAGGAAAAGAGGTGAATGCCAAAAAGGGAGAAAGGAACTCAATTCCAACAAATAATTTAATTTTACAGACACTTTGTGAGCTTGGATGTTATTTGTGGAATAGCAAGTTATAGCCCAGCATTTAAAGGTCGCTAGAGCTTTAATGGATTGGGGGGATGGGGAGAAGCATTGAAATAATCTTGTTTATTATTTATAGAATGCTGTAAATTATTGATGAGGAAGGTCTTGTTCTGTCATTTGGAGCATCCCTTGAGACCACATTACACAAATGCCTCCTGAGTTTGTGTGGCTTTTCACTACATTGTTCAGAATTTCTCTGCTGGGGTTAGGAGGAGATTTTTTTCTTTCCCTCCTTTCAAGTCTTACAGTGGAGTATGTTCCACTCAATGGTGGCCAGTGATGTCCGTCTCAGTGTGGCTGCAGATTTTCTTTGGATTTCAGTTTGAACTTTAATGAACGTTCCTATGATGAAGATGAACCTATTTGAGGGGATAGTTTACCAAAGGTCATGTTATCTGTGCAAACCTGTTAGATATTTTATTATCAGGGGAGAGCTTTCACTGCCACCTTTAGAGGCCCATTGGATGAGAAGTAGGGTTGCAAGGTTTTCAAAATTACTATAAAGGGCAGTTGACATTCATGACATGCAGCCTTGACAATCGGGAAGTAATATCAAGTTTGTATGCTGCCTTACTACCAAATAAAAGTACAGTATGATCCCCATATCTGTGGGACCATTACCTGTGGTGGTATATGTGGTGTCTCTGGGCATCTGGAGGTCCTCTGGAGTGACTCTGTGGCCACCTTCTGCCAGAGGTTGACCATAGTGTCACAATGGAGAACTTCCAAATGCCTAGAGAGAGCACCTATAGGCACCTGGAGGTCCTCCACTGTGACTCTATGGCAGGGGTAGGCAACCGTTCCCCTTTAAGGGTCGAGGGACTTCAACTCCCAGATGCCTCAGCCATGTTGGCCAGTAGTCCCATGTTGGCCAATAGCTCCTGGGATTCTGGGAGCTGAAGTCCCTCGGCCCTTAAAGGGGACAGGTTGCCTACTCCTGCTCTATGGTAAACACTTGGCAGAAATATTGTTGTTGCTAGCTGCATTTGAGTCAACCTTGAGACATCCCTAAGCTCCCCTATCATCATCTTCTTCTCTGCTCAGGTCCTATAGCTCAGGCCTGTGGTCTTCCTCATTGAGTCTATCCACCTGGCATGTGGGCTTCCTCTCTTTTTACCACCCTCTATCTTCTCCAGCATCATTGACTTTTTAAATGAGCCCTTCAAATCATTCAAATCATTGTGTGGCCTTGAAGTTCATAAGTTGACTTTGGGAAGATAATCTTGCCTATCTTGTATCTCTTATCCTAATCTACTTTATAGGTCTTTTCTAAAACAAAACAGCAGAGACACGGGTATGCCTTCTTCCTGGACTTCTTGAAGGAAGAGATATACCACAAAGCAGAAATTGTATTTCTCTTTCTTTCCCTGCACGGGAGACTAAAATGCTCACTACCTGGATACAGTACCTGTGTGTTTGTGTGTGTTTAATGGCATAGTTGGTTATAAAGTGAGATCCTCTAGGCATTTCTAGAGCAGCGTTTAGTTCTGACACGTGGGGCTTTGGGTTGAATTGTTTTTCTCATTTCTTGGAAAGGTGATGACCTTCTTCCTTCATAACATCTAATGGAAGTGGTTCATAATTCTCAGTCAGCACTGAGGCATTCAGAAACCTGTGGGTAAGATTGAGCTCCAGTAGTGGAGACAACATGCAGTAATTATTGATGAACCCTAGGGCCTTCCAGAGACGAGAGTCTTCACTACTAATTGCTTAAGGTGCCTCCATCTCTACAGGTGGACCAAGGATGCTGAGCAGAATTGGCAGGTACAGAGGCAGCTGGAAGATGGCTGCGTTTTGTAGCTTGAACAGTCCACGGTTCGTTCTATTGTTTCTTAGTTGCTTAACATAATACAGGTTGAGTATCTCTTATCCATCATGGTGGAAGGGCTGCTGAATGAAGATGCAAGGTCATAATGCAGTGAATGCAAAATGTGTCAGTCCTGTGATCTGTCATTGTTTCCCACTTAATTTGAAATGGGCAAACATGCTGTGTATCCACAGTGGGCTGCACAATTTGCCATATGTAACTTAGCATTTCGAGACACAGAGAGGGAGAGAAGGGAAGGAGAAGCGGGCCACATTTTCAAACAGCATGAACACATGGCCTCTCACATATAGCTTTAACCATGGAAGACGAATCTCATCGTGAAAGAATGTTAAAAGATTATACGGTCTGTTTGCATCTGAAATGCCTTATTGGTACTTATGATTATAAACACATTTGAACTTCTGCTGCTGACTTGTTGACTGGATTCAAACTGTCTCTGGGATTCCTCCAAAAGAAGACAAAAGATAGCAGAATTGTATCTCTGAAGTATGACTTGCCTACCATGTGGCGTAGTGGTTTGAGTGTTGGGCTATGACTCTGGAGATCAGGGTTTGATTCCCCGCTTGGCCATGAAGTGACTTTGGGCAAGTAACAAGCTCTCAGCCTCAGGGGAATGGCAAACCTTCTTCGAACAAATCTCGCCAAGAAAACCCCATGATAGAATCACCTTAGGGTCACCATAAGTTGGAAATGACCTGAAGGCACACAACAGCAACAACAACAACAACAACAACAACAACAACAACAATAATAATAACAAACAACCAGTTACCAACGTTCCCTTACAGTGTGAAGCCCCAAAAGAATTCTGAGTTGCATGCTCAGGTTGAGAGCGAGAGTGGCATAGTAGTTTGAGCATTGGACTATGACTTTGGAGACCAGCGTACGAATCCTTGCTTGGCCATGTAAACCCACTGGGAGTGGCAAACCCCTTCTGAAGAAACATACCAAAAAAACCCCATGATACATTTGCCTTAGGGTCACCTTAAGTCAGAAATGACTTAAAGGCACACAACACACACAGAGTATAATAGGAGCACTGGTGATATAAGCATTTGAAAGTATGGTGGGGAGTTGGAAGTTCTGGATGGGAAGAAGTCAGCAGATCACCTGCCTGCCAATAATCCTTCCCCTGTAATCTTACCTTTTGTACTCCACATACCTACAGGATTTTCCAGAGTTTCTGCCCTGACATGGAATAATAAAGAACTCTTTTTATTCTGTAGAATTGTCTTGAGCATGGATTGGTCCCATGTTCTGTCCTTTTTGTTCCCTGTGCATCATCTAAAAAGGTTAGTGTTGGAACAGGGCAGGAATGTTTCTTTTCTTCTGTGCAGACACCACCAAAGAGTTGTGGGTTATGGTTTTACCACATTTTGCCCACTGATCAACATAGCTACTTGTTTAAGATAGTGGTCATTTTGAGGACTGAGTACCAGATCCAAACTGCAGGGACAACCTGGATAGTAATTCTGTCACCTTCCCATCTCAAAATATTTCAGGACAGTGTGCAATACAAATAAAGTTTAAACAATTTAAAAGTTTAAAACAGAAAAGGTAATTTGAACAGTGTAAAACAACAGGACCATTTAAAACAAGTTAAAACAGTATAAGATCATGTGCAAACATGAATTGGTTAAATGTGCCACTGGAATCTGAAAACTTCTTTGGTAAATGGGAACAAAACTTGCAAAAGATCACAGGACTGCAAGGAAACTGTTGCTCACATTTTCTCCAGTAAGACCAAATGGGTGCTTTAAAAATAGTAATTGTTGCTCCTCTGATTGTAGTGGTTGAAAATAGTTCTTCTTAATAGTTCTTTTAAACCTAGATTCATTGCTCAGGACTGTGGATAGTGGGGCTGTGGCAAAAGAAAAGAATAATGAAGCTATAAATAACAGCTGTTTATGGGCCTGTGTTGTGAGGACTTCAAGAGTTCCTGGTTTTTGTCTCAGCATCTGTTTTTCTGAGTTATTTTCAAAACAGAAGGTTGAGTTTTTGCAGGCCTCTATTCTGTCAACTTCTCTGTGTTCCCTCTGTGCAAGAACTGTATTATATATTAGGTTCAGTGGCAAAGATGCCGAAAGATCTGGAAACCAAGTCCTGCAGTTGAGGGTGTTGTATATACTTTGCCTGGAGAAGAGAAAACAGAGGGGATTATGATTTTTTGAGAGCCAGCATGGTGTATTGATTTGAGTGCTGGACCTAGACTCTGGGAGACCAGGGTTCAAATCTCTGCTTGACCATAAAATACCATCTTGGGCAGGTCATCCTCTGTCAGCCTCAAAGAAAGGCAATGGCAAAGATCCTCTGAACAAATCATGCCAAGAAAACCCTGTGATAGGTTCACCCTAGGGTCTCCATATGTCAGAAATGACTTGAAGGCACACAACAGTGTAATGATTGATGTTGCTCCAAAGACTAGGACACAGAGCAATGGATGCAAACTACAGGAAAAGAGATGCCACCTCAACATTAGGAAGAACCTCCTGACAGTAAGAGTTGTTTGACAGTGGAACACACTCCCTCAGAGAGTAGTGGAGTCTTCTTTGGAGGTTTTTAAGCCAAAGTTGGATGGCCATCTGGCATGGGTGCTTGATTGTGTCTTCCTGCAGAGCAGGGCAAGAGATAAGACTAGGAAAGGGAAAGGTAGCGATGAAAAAACTAGACAAAATCTTAAAAAGTAAAGATACGCAATTGGGAACTAAAGTTAGAATTGTCCAAGCCACGGTATTTCCCATCACTGTGTATGGATGTGAGGGCTGGACCGTGAAAATAGCAGATAAAAAGAAAATCAATACATTTTGTGCTGGAGAAGAGTGCTGAGGATACTGTGGACAGACAAAAAGACAAACAAATGGGTCCCAGAACAGATCAAGCCTGAAATACCCCTAGAAGCCAAAATGATCAAATTG
>JAIPUX010001232.1:173698392-173710581 GCA_020142125.1 Phrynosoma platyrhinos | reverse complement strand
AGGTTGCCTGTCCCTGCTCTAAGTGGTTTACAGTCTGTAAGCCAATTGACCCCAACAAGTTGGGTACTCATTTTATGAACCTACGAAGGGATGAAAGGCTGAGTCAACCTTGGAGCCCTGTGGGGATCGAACTTGCAACCTTGTGGCTGCAGTACTGGCATTTAACCACTGCACCACCAGACTTTTATAGATTTTTTGAATTGAAGACAGTGTGGTGCAGTAGTTTGAGCATTGGAAATCAAAGCTGTGTGGAGTGGTTGAGGGAGCTGGGCATGTTTAATCTAAATTGGAGTCAGTATGGAGTAATGGTTTGAGTGTTGAACTGCAAACCTTGGGCAAGTCACATGCTCTCAGCCTCAGAGCAAGGCAGTGACAAACCTCCTCTGAAGAAACTTGCAAAGAAAACCCATCATAGGGTTGCCTTGGGTCGCCATGAGTCAGAAACTCTGTGAAGGCACAGAACAACAACAGTGTTTTTAATTGGGTTAATAATTTAATTTGTTTTTAATGTAGACTTTTTGTATGTTTTAATTTTTACCTTTTAAATGAGTACACAGTCTTGCTTCTTGGATATAAATAAAGATATAGGTTGAGTATCCCTTATCCAAAATAGCTGGGACCAGAAATGAGTTCCTGCATGGCAGGGGGTTGGACTGGATGGCCCTTGTGGTCTCTTTCAACTCTATGATTCTATGATTCTATGAATTTCTGATTTTATTTAGTTATTTATTTATTTGGAGTTTGGAATATTTGCATAAACATAATGAGATGTCCTGGAGGTGGAGTCTATACACAAAATTCTCTGTATGTTTCATATACGCTTTAGACACATAGCCTGAAGGTAATTTTATACAATATTTTGAATAATTTTGTGCATGAAACACAGTTTGTGTGGACTGTACTATCAGAAAGCAAAAGTTTTAGATTGTATGCCTTTGGCAGGTTTTTATTTATTTTAATGCTTTGATTATCTCTTTGTTCAGTGCTGTGTACATTGACAGTGCTTTAGAAATAAACTTTAATAATAATTAATAATAAGTGTCACTATTCCATGGGAAAAGGTTTGGGGTTTTGGAGCATTTTGGATTTTGGTATTCTGGATGAGGGAAACACAGCCTGCAAAAAACAATATTTTAGACTGGGGCCTGCACTGTACTGTGTGTTTATACCATGCTTAGCTTCTTCTTCTTTCTCTCAATCTCTTGGCCATGTTGATGCTCTTAATAGAGCTTTTTTGTGCAGTCCTAAGCCACAAGGCGTTACTTTGGCAGCCACGTGGGTTTTGTCCTGATGTAAATAGCTGGCTGATCCAGGCTAATGCTTTGCGGTCCGGGGAGAATATGTTGGTTTTTGCTAATAATAGGAAGCTTTGTAGGGCTTAAGAGGGCCAGACAGGTGTTATCCAATATCCACAGTGCTGCCCGTTTGGGTCAAAGGGGAGGTTTCTTTCAGAATTTAAGGCCAGAGTGTTACTGAAAAGGAAGAATGATTTAATACTGTTGCAGCATGAATACCTTGTGAGCGTGTGTACATCTGCCGCAATATTTTTTTTCTGTGTAGAACAGGGGTAGGCAACCTTTTTGAGCCGGGGGCCGGGTTACTGTCCCTCAGACAATTGGGGGGCCGAAGCACCAAAAATAAATAAATAAATAAATAAATAAAAATTAAAAATTAAAATTTAAAAAAAAATATTCATGCACACTCTCTCAGCCCCAGAAAAGCCATGTCAAAACCTCTGTGGAGATTTTGCCAAGAAAACCCCAAGAACAAGTAATGACAACAATAATCAATATCATCATGGTGGGCAGCGGCGGGGGGTAGCAGCGGCGGCAGCAGCGGCAGAACTGTCCTGGGGCCGGCACAAAGGCCTCAGGGGGCCGCATCCGGCCCCCGGACCTTAGGTTGCCTACCCCTGGTGTAGAAGGACATCATGAAATCAGTGGATCTCAGAAAATTTACATTGTTGGACTCTGATTCCCAGAATCTACCAGGCAGATGGCCACTGTCATTCCAAAAAAAGTATTTTTCTAAACTGTGGTTTGGATACTAATGCTACCCCTGATGAGCAAGGCATTACAGTTGGCTCTCTGTATCCATGAATCCAACCATCCACAGTTTGAAAATATTCAAAATAGATAAGAATTCCAAAAAGCAAACCTTGATTTTGCCGTTTTATATAAGGGGCACCATTTTACTGTACCATTGTATTTAATGGGATTTGAGAATCCGTGGATTTTGGTATCCACAGAGGGTCCTGGAATCATATCTCAGCAGATACCAAGGGCTCATTGCTTCCAACAAAATTCACTATGTTTGTATTTGAGAACAGTTGTCCTAGCCTTGGAATGTTATTGTTCTGTCTTCTTGCTGAAAAAACAAAGTGAATTGGAAAAAAAAAACAGCTTGAAGAATGTTCTATCCTGAGGCAAAAAACCCCAAAGATACTGAAATCAAGGCAGTCTCTAGAACAATGTGTGGAATGAACTGCATCTGTTTCTTAGTACTGAGATTGGCCAGACACATTGCATTGCTGTTCAGAAGGTCCCCCTTCTTTTCTCTCCCCCCCTAAAACTGGAACCCAAGGCAGCTTGCAAAACTGTAAGAAAAAATACAGGTAAAAATACTTGCAAAGACATGAGTAAAAGCTTGCTTTTTTAAAAAATGCATACACATTTTTGTACCATATATACTCCTTCAATAAGTTGACCTCATGTATAAGTCAAGGGCAGGATTTGGTGCCTAAATTATGGATTTGGGTATGACCCATGGGGATAAAAGTCCATGGTAAACCTTAGGGGCATGTAACAAAAGATGTAAAGGATGATGGTAATGGAGAAGGAAATGTTACTGAGTTTCTTTAACTCCCTTTGTCATCACAGGTGTGGCCTCTATCTGCATTAACCCAACCTCAATACAACTTTAAGATCACCTTAATTAAGTATCAAAAACCAGCATGGTGTAGTAGTTTAGCATGTTTGGACTAGGATGTTTGGAGACAAGGATTTGAATCTCTGCTGAGCTATGCGGACTCACTGGGCAGGTCCTGTTCTCTAGTCTTAGAGGAGTGCAATGGCAAATCTCCTGTAAAGAAATCTTGCCAAAAAACACACTAGGATAGGGTTGCCATAAGTTGGTGCAGACATGCAAGTAAATAACAAAACCAAAAGCAAACATGATGTGGATCTGTGACTCCAACACAGACACTTTCCCTCTCTTGTATAATTTTTTAAATCTTTACCTGAGAAGGAAGCCAAGTGAGCTTTGAAAACTGTTTTTGTTGTGTGCCTTAAAAGCCATTTCAAGCACCTCTAAAGGAAACCTATCATGGGTTTTCTTTAAAAGATTGGTTCAGAGGGGATTTTTCATTACCTTCCTCTGATGATGGCAGAGTGAGACTTGACTAAGGTCAGTGTCTGAGTGGGGATTTGAACCCTAGTCTCCTGGAGACCTAGACCAAGAATCAAAACCACTACACCACACTGGCTCCTGCTTCAAAGTTAGAATAATAAATTTCATCTCTTTTGGTTGGCCAAAGAAAGGTAGCATCAGAATGTGTATTTTATATTTTGTTGTGCTTTATTTTCAGGGGAATCATAGGAGTTATAGAATCAAAGAGTTGGAAGAGACCACAAGGGCCATCCAGTCCAATCCCCTGCCATGCAGGAACTCTCAATCAAAGCATACCCAACAGATGGCCATCCAGCTTCTGTTTAAAGACCTCCAAAGAAGGAGACTCCACCAACCTCCGAGGGAGTGCGTTTTATTCTCGAACAACTCTCACTGTCAGGAAGTTCCTCCTAATGTTGAAGTGGAATCTCTTTTCCTGTAGCTTGCATCCATTGTTCTGGGTCCTGTTCTCTGGAGCAGCAGAAAACAAGCTTGCTCCCTCATCAATACGACACCCTTTCAAATATTTAAAGAGGGCTATCATATCACCTCTTAACCTTTTCTTCTCCAGGCTAAACATACCCAGTTCCCTAAGTTTCTCTTCATAAGGCATGGTTTCCAAACCCTTCACCATTTTAGTTGCCCTCCTTTGGACACGTTCCAGTTTCTCCACATCCTTTTTGAATTGTGGTGCCCAGAACTGGACACAGTATTCCAGGTGAGGCCTGACCAAAGCAGAATACAATGACACTATTGCTTCCCTTGATCTAGACACTATACTTCTATTGATGCAGCCTAAAATGCATTGGCCCTTTAGCTGCTGCATCACACTGTTGACTCAAGTTCAACTTGTAGTCTACTAGGACTCCTAGATCCCTTTCACACATAGTCGCATTAAGCCAGGTGTCCCCCATCCTATATCTATCCATTTCATTTTTCTGCCCTAAGTGCAATACCTTACATTTTTCCATGTTGAAATTCATTTTGTTAGCTTTGGCCCAGCTTTCTAATTTATTAAGGTCATTTTGAATTTTGATCCTCTCCTCTGGGGTATTAGCTATTCCTCCTAATTTGTTGTCATCTGCAAATTTGAGAAGCATGCCCCCTATTCTTTCTTCCAAGTCATTGATAAAGATGTTGAATAGCACTAGGCCCAGGACAGAACCCCACTGGACACCCCTCTGGTCACTTCTTTACAGGATGAAGAGGAATCATTGCTGAGCAACCTATGGGTTTGGCTGGTCAACCAGTTACAAATCCATGTAACAGTTACCTTGTCTAGCCCACATCTTACTAGCTTGTTTGCCAGAATGTCATAGGGGACCTTGTCAAAAGCCTTACTGATATACTGATATGGTATATCCATAGCATTCCCTTCATCTACCAAGTTGTTAATTTTATCAAAAAAAGAGAGATCAGATTAGTCTGGCATGACTTGTTTTTGAGAAACCCATATTGACTTTTAGTGATTATGGCATTCCCTTCTAAATTTTCCCAGACACTCTCTTTAATGAACTGTTGTAGAATCTTTCCTGGTATTGATGTCAGACTAACTGGGCGACAGTTACTGGGATCCCTTTTTCCCCCTTTTTGAAGATGGGAACAATGTTTGCCCTCCTCCAGTCTTCTGGGACTTCTTTTCTCCAAGAGTTCTCAAAGATTATTGATAGTGCCTCTGAGATTACATTTGCCAGTTCTTTTAATATCCTTGGATGTAGTTCATCTGATCCTGGAGACTTAAATTCATTTATGGTAGGTTAACCAGGTATTCCTGTACTATCTCTTTACTTATTCTGTGCTGCATTCTGCCTATTGTGTGCTTTGCTCCATTTTCATCAAGTTGAGCACCCATTTCTTTTTCTAAGAAGACTGAGGCAAAGAAGGTGTTGAGTACTTCTGCCTTTTTTCTGTCTGCTGTTAGCATTTTGCCATCTTCTCTACGCAGTGGCCCTACCATTTCCTTCTTTTTCCTTTTGCTGCTGACATACCCCAAAAAGCCCTTTTTGTTTTTCTTAACCTCTCTAGCAAGCCTGAGTTCATTCTTTGCTTTAGCTTTTCAGACTTTACCCCTACATGTGCTTGCTATTTGTTTGAATTCCTCTTAGGTGATTTCCCCCTTTTTCCATTTCTTATACATGTTCCATTTAAAACTTAGCTCGGTTGTAATTTTCGTAGTCATCCATCCTGCTTTCTTGAGACACCTCCCATTCTTCCTCCTCATTGGAACTGTTTGAAATTGTTCATTCAGTATTTCACTTTTCAGAAACTCCCATCCATCATAGACTCTCTTCTCTTTTAATATTCCTGACCATGGGATCACCCCCAGTTATTTCCCTAGGTTTACGAAAACCAGCTCTCCTAAAGTCTAGAATGTGTGTCTGACTATGCCTGGCTTCTCCTTTCTCCACTGTTTAAGAAACTCCAGGAGAACATGATCACTCCCACCTAAGGATCCCACCACTTGCACCCCATTGACCAGGTCATCCCTGTTGGTTAGGATCAGATCTAAAATAGCGGCTCCTCTTGTTGCTTTTTCCAATGGCAAAGAGCAACTATTGCCAAGAAAACCCTATGGTAGGTTCACCTTGTTGTTGTTAGATGACTCATGGCAACTCTATGCATGAAACATCTCCAAGCCCTCCTGTCCTCCACTACTCTGCTTAGGTCCTGCATATTCAGGATTGAGCATATTCATTTGGAGTGTGGTCTTCCTCTCTTTCTGCTGCCTTCTATCTTTCTTAGCATTATTGTCTTTTCCAGTGATTCATGCCTTCTCATGATATGGCCAATGTATGACAACCTCAATTTGATCATCTTGGCTTCTAGGGAGAGTTCAGGCTTGATTTGTTCCAGAACCCATTTGTTTGTCTTTTTGGCCATCCATGGTCTTCTCCAGCACCATATCTCCAGTGAGTTGATTTCTTTTTATTTGCTTTCTTCGCTATCCACCTCTCACAGCTGTCTGTACATGGTAATGGGGAACACTGTAGCTTGGATGATTCTAACTTTAGTGCTCAGTTGTATGTCTTTAATCTTTAGGATCTTTTCTAGTTCTTTCATTTCTGCCCTTCCAATTCCTAGTCTTCTTCTTATTTCTTATTTCTGATTAATGTTTGAACCAAGGTACGGGAACTGTTTTTTTAAAAAAGTATTTTGATTTCCTTGTTATCAAGGTTGAATTTATGTAGATTCTCCATGGTCACCTTAGTCCAGGGGTAGGCAACCTTTTTCAGCCGGGGGCCGGTCCGCTGAGGTCCTCCCTTCTGGCGGGCTGGGGGGGGGAATGGCGGCGCACGCACGCACTCACGCGCGCGCATGCAACCCCCGCCGCCACACGTGACTGCCGCTACACGTGACTGCCGCCACGCGCGCTGCCGCACCTGTTGCGCCCACCATTTTGTTTTCCAAAATGGCGGCCACGACTCGTTTGCGCATGCGCAGTACTCCTGCACATGCGCAAACGCACCACGGCCACCATTTTGAAAAACAAAATGATGGCGTGACGCGCGCGGCTGCGCGGCGGCCAAAACTCACAACAGCAGTGGCAGGCGGAGGCGGCAGGTGGTGGCGGTGGCCGGTAAGCGGGGAGCCCCGGGCTGGAACTGGCCCATGGGCCGTAGGTTGCCGACCCCTGCCTTAGTTGGACACAACTTGAAGGCAAATGACAACAAAATTGTATGGCCAGCAAGGCTACCTCAGCATTTTTTCACAGATGGTGCTTCTCATTTCAGCTTCCCATGCACCTCTGTCCATGTAGCTACATACCAGGATGACACCATGTCAAAGGACAAGCATTTACAGCTCATTACAGATAATTTGGATGAACTGAGGATGGGGATTCCCATGATAGGTGACTTTTCTATGCTAAAGGGCAACTTGCTCACACACTTTGCCTCTTTTTTAAAATACGCAAATGATAATAAGCAGGTGATAAACCACTTTGGAGAGAAGCCGTAGGCAGGAATGCAGGGTTGTTTATCTGCAAATTGTTTATAACATCTGAAGTTATTTTCTGTGGCTGTAATGTGCAGAAATGGATACAGAAAATGTAGTATTCTGAAGATGAAAACCCCAGCTCTCCTTAATAAGCAGGTTTCTAGTACGGTATTTGTGAGGTTCAGTTGCCCCTTCTTCTTCTGCCTGCTGTCAAAGATCTTCTTGTTTAAGTAGGCATTTGGCTTATAATAGATGTGGCAGAATGGGCTTTTAATGGGGCTGTGTCTTTATCTTTTTGTGATGTTTTAAATATACTTAAAACTGTTTTAACTTCGTGTTGTAATAGAATTGCTTGTTTAATTGTGTTTTAACTTGTATGCACATTGTTGTTTTTTTTAGCCACACTTAGGATAAAAGCCTCCCTAGGTTCTGTGCAAGGAGAAAGGCAGAATATTAATTAAAGAATGAATGAATTGGGTATGTTTTTAGCACATTTGCAAGTATTTTGTGTGCTTAGATGTTCATTTTTAAAGGGCGTTAAGGACTACATAAAGAGTTTGGGTATTAATATAAACAGGTCAAATGTCCCAAAGAAAATCAGCTTGAAATTTGTTGTTGTTTGTTGTTCTGTGTCTTCAAGCTGTTTCTGATGTATGGCAACACTAATGTGAGGCTATCATGGGGGTTTCTTGGCAAGCTGCTTCAGAGGGGGCTTGCCATTGCCTTCCTCTGAGGCTGAGAGAGTATGACTTGCCCAAGGTCACCCAGTGGCTGAGCAGGAATTTGAACCTTGGCCTCCAGAGTCAAAGTCCAATGCTCAAACCACTACACCATGCTGGCTGTTTCTGCTTCAAGATGACCTATTTGAAATATACCTTCATGTGAAGGTGAACCAATAAGATCCTCTGAACATTGAGGAATGATTGATAAATATTTGTCTTTGCTGCCTTGGAATATAAGTCTTCATAAGTAAGGACACATATGACTGTCATTACTCTGAAACCTTCGTCTGCCTTTGAAAAATCAGATTTCTAGGGCTTGTGAGGCTTTGGCATCTCTCCTTGCAGATGGGTGGGCAATGTTTCAGAAGGGTAATGAAGCAAATTTAGAGTGTCCTTGAAAGGCAAAAGTGCCTTAGTTCAATATTATCTATTGCCAAGTAGGATTTCATTTAGAGTTTATGCCTTGGGTGCTGTCAGGAGGGAATGCTGAATTCCTCACATAGAAGCAAGAGTAAGTTCCCTGGACAACATTTGGCTTTCTTCGGGGGTTGCAGACTGCCAGAAATAGTGCAAATTGAGTCTACTTTTAGGGTTAGGGTTAGGGTTAAGGAATCATGGGAAATGTATTTTATTGTGGCACCAGAGCTCTCTGACAGAGAAGGCTCAATGTCTCAGGAAAAAAAAAACAAATTCCCATGATTCCCTAGCACTGAGCCAGGGCAGTTAAAGTGGCCTCAATTTGCACTATTTCTGGCAGTCTGCAACCCCCCTTCCTGACTGATTTTGTATTCTCTTCTGACTGAAATGTGTAAATATGCACTTAGCTCAAGTTCTGTAATTCTTATAGGTTGCCAAAATAAAATCCTTACTCTGTTGTACCATGAAGAAGCACATTTAACTTCTTGAATCCTGTAGCATTTGGATGTGTTGTACTGCAGCTCCCATAATCCCATATCACCTAGTTATTGGCTGCTCTGTGGAGATTAATAGGTATTACAGTCTAGCACATTTGGAGGGCACCTGGTTGGTTTAACTTATTTTGTAGCCTGCAGGTGAGGACTTGCCTAGCTTATAACCAAATATTTGCAGGTGTTCAGTTTGTTCTCTGCAGTGTTACTTTGCTTAGGAAGAGAAAGTACAAGAACATTGCAGCGCTGTTTATTCAAATTTACAAATGTAGAAGCTGAGCAGGAGTTTAAATATTTAAAGGGATGTCATATTGAGGATGGAGCAAACTTGTTTTCTGTTACTCCAGAGAATAGGACCTGGAACAATGGATGAAAGCTACAGGAAAAGAGATTCCACCTAAACATTAGGAAGAGCTTCCAGACATGAAGAGCTGTTTGACAGTGGAGAATGGTGGAGTCTCCTCCTTTGGAGGTTTTTAAATTAAATGGCTGGATGGCTGGCCATCTGTCAGGGGTGCTTTGACTGTGTCTTTCTGCATGGCAGAATCGGGTTGGACTGGATGGCCCTTGAGTGTCTTTTCCAACTCTATCATTCAATAAGCAATAACTGTATCCTTGACACTCTTCAGTGTTGTTTCGACACAGCTAGATGCAAAATGTTTGTGTTGTCTAATTGGCCAAGATTCAAACTATGTCTCTTCTGGCACACAGTGGTGTTATGAGAGGTTGTTGCAGTGATCTGTCCAAGGTGAAGTCTTTACACACATAAGTGATGTAGACTTAAGTAAATTGACTCGCACAGAAGTCAGATACAAGTCGCTTCAATGACTAGACTTGGACTTGACTTGGCAAAAATGACACATAACTCAACTTGACTTGAGACATGTGTATTTCTAGTGACTGACTTGCTGATGCCATTCACTTTGAGCAGCAGGCAAAACCCACACTCAGAGCATAGGGCATGTTGCTTGGAGGGACCAGCAAATGTGTTAGGCAATGGGCTTCAAGTGGATGGATCCTTCTAAATCTTTTGAAAAACTTTAGAAGGATCCTCTGATGTGTAAAAGGGACAGGCTGCCAAGCAGACCCCAACCCCCACCTCAAATCCATTGCCTAACACACTTGTTGTTCCCTCTGAGAAATGCTTTCCGCCTTCTTTTTTTTTTTTCTGTTAAAGTTTGCTCCCAAATGCGAGATTCAAGACTTGCCTTGAAAGTATCTGGCAAGGACTTGAGACTTGAAGGTAGATACTTGAGACTTGACTTGAGACTTGGACTAAAAGACTTGAATACACCACTGACACACATGTACACAACTCCTGTGAGCAGTTGGGGGAAGACTGTAAGTTGTAATTTTTCCGTTTGTGAAAGTGACTTGGTTTCTGACATGTTGTGCTCATCCTAGCAGAATTTTCCATGAATGACAGATATTTTATTTTATTTTTTATTATTTTTTTATTTAAAAAAGCAACAACCCAGAGAAACTAACTCACTGAGACAGAGTGCTGATTTTGGCTCCCTCCCGAACTGGTAGGTGTGGATTGAAAATTCCAGTAATTTTAAAGTAGCTGCCAGGCATTAAGCAAACAGTGTCACATAGCAAACTGTACAGAAGCTTGGGGAGAAGGTCATTTTGGATAGAACGGGAAGTGTTTACAACTGTGTTTAGTATTAATAAGAATAATAATACAACCCCCCCATGCACATTTTAATTTGAAGCAGGCAGCTGATCTGCAGCTTCCTTTGAGGACTTCCAGAAATGCATGGAGTTGCAAATTCTGAATGTCAGCTACTCAGAGGTCATGCCAGAGCAGTGTTTACACGCATCCCGTAATAAACATCTGTGTGGTTAATTGCTCATCAGTTTTACAGCCCAGTCAGTTCTTTGAATGTAAGTTATAGCTGTTTAAATGCCTCTGATAGAGGAGGTGTTTTCCACTAGGAGAAAATATTGGGTTGTTTCTGTCTTAAGGTGGTAAGATGTCTGTCTGCAGAACTGAGGAAAAGCCAAAAAAATGGACATTGAATCCAAGACAGACAAAAATCTGCAATCCTTTTATTGGAAGAGGAAATTCTGTCCAATTTACAAAAAGCTGTTGTTCTTATGATGAAAGCTTCCACAATGTTCAGTGGAGTTTTTGATTTATTTTTTGGGACAGCTTCCCCTCTACTCAAGTTCTCTCTGTTTTAACAGTGATTTCTATTGTAGCACATTGAAGATTTCTGTTGGCTTGGCTTGGGAAACCAAAGGTAGCTGTTTTTAGTCATCAGGAAAAAAAGAATCTGAACATTTCGTGTTAAGGTAATAATTTTTTTGGGCCATTCTAAATAATCCACATTCTTTAAAATTCTTCTTCTTTCTTTCTTTCTTTCTTTCTTTCTTTCTTTCTTTCTTTCTTTCTTTCTCATCTTCCTCTTCCTCATTTTCCCCCTTCTGTTTTTTAAAACCTAGAATACTGAGGTAGTCAGCTGTAATGACAATAAATTTTTGGTCGTAAGCAATGGTGAGGAAAGTGAGTGTAGTTCCTGTATTACAAAGTCACCTGAAAACCCTCCCCAAATTTATTTTTGTCATGATTCTCACCTGAAAATCATGCCACCAAAGCATCCAGACCCCCCCCCCCCACATCCTCCTTCAGCCTTGTTGTCATTGTTGTCTGCCTTCAAATTGTTTCCACTTTATGGTAATCCTAAAGCAAACCTATCACAGGGGTTCTTGGCAATATTTGTTCAGAGGAGGTTTGCCATTGCCTCTCCCTGAGGCTGAGAGGATGTGACTTGCCCAAGGTGGGTTTCTGTGGCTGACTGAGAATTTGAACATTGGTCTCCAAATGTCCTAATCCAACAATGACTCTTGAAAAGCAGCATTTTGTGGCATGATTGTTGTGTTTTTTTAATGCCCATACTAGTTGCTTCTGTTTTCTTTTATCTGATTTCAAAATAAAACCCAATTTCCTGTCCTTTTTAGTGTCACTAAGAAGTGCTTCTTCCATGTCAAGTTGTGAGTGCTGGGAGGAGTGATGTCTTTTTTTTTTTTGTCCTTTGTTGGAGGAAATGTTCAGTCTTTTGGTCAAGGAACAACAGATCATCATTATGTCTGTTGGATGACCCTTGGAATATTTGCAACTACATAAGAGGTATCTTGGAGACGGGCCCCAAGTCTAAGCATGAAATTAATTTGTGTTTCATATGCACCATTTTCACATAGCCTGAAGGTAATTTTATACACAGTATTTT
>JAIPUX010001232.1:173671412-173692350 GCA_020142125.1 Phrynosoma platyrhinos | reverse complement strand
GTTTTGGGGAAGAAAAAAATGCGTCTTATATGCCGAAAAATACGGTACATGTTTTAATAAATCAGTGACTGCACTGTTTGTATTTTTTGCCGTTCCCTTAAAAAGGTGCTTGATTGGAAAAATGTTATCTTATAATGAATTTCCTTGTGCATTATTATGATAAAATCAGTACAATTCAGATATATTTAGTTGTGTTTAAGAGTTAGATAGGCAGTTTGAATGACACTTAATTTTATAAAAGGCCTCTCCTATCTTCCCACAAAAAGAAAATTGGGATAGTGTAAAGAGCCAGTGTGGTATGGTGGTTTGAACATTGGACTACCACTCTGAACACCAAGGTTTGATTCCCTGCTCCGCCATGGAAACCCACTGGGTGACCTTGGGCAAGTCACACACTCTCAGCCTCAGAGAAACCTGTGAGCGTAGTCATAAGGCAGAAATGACTTGAAGGCACACAACAATAAGAGCGAAGAGCAGAAAATAGGAACTCTCTCAGATAAACAAAGAATTGCGTATCACTGGGTTTGTTCACATGGCGTTTTGTGTTCCCTTGCTTCACCCTGGCAAAACCTAACTCTGTGACTCCAGTGGAGATACAGAGACACTAAGTCTTGGATGGGGGAAAATATTACGAAAGGAAGGAAGGACAGTGTAGTAGGTTCACCCGAGAGTTCAGAATAATAAATGGATTATCTCCCCCCTCCATCATCTCTACAGCAAATGCCTTGAAAGCACTTTGTCTAATAGATCTGGAGTCATCCACTAAGTGATTTCATGATTCCCTCATGGTTTCCCTTTATGAAGGCCAGATACAATGGCCGCTAATGAAAAGAGCTGGCAAATTGCCTTTTATATTCCTTCTCCTGCCCTCTCATATCCTCCAATATAACCTAGTATTTCAAATATAGGGCAGGATATCAATCCATTAGTCCCCTCTCTCTCTCTCTCTCTGTTTTTCAGGGGCTTCCCTGAGCCCTGGACCATTTTGCAATTTGGCATTTTTGCTCTAGAGAATGGTAGGGACTGCATCTTCCAGCATTTCTCACCACTGGCTATGCCAGGGGTCCCCAAACAGACCTGGCCCACCAATGCCTTCCCACCGGCCACTGCCGGCGGATGCCATTTTGTCTTCCAAAATGGCGCCTGGAGTCGTGCGCATGCGCGCATACCTCCGCCCCCCCAGAAGATCTGGGGCCAGCGAACCGGCCCCCGGATCCAAAAGTCCGTGGACCCCTGGGCTATGGTAACTGGACAAGAGTGTCACTTGAAGGGTGCAGACCACACCAGGTGACACTCTAAGGGAGGGTGACACCACTGCTTCCCAAACATCTGCCTTTGGGCAGAAACAAGCTGTGACATTCACCTGTGTCCTTTTAAAACACTGAAGAGTGGGGTGTGGTCAGTGGGAAGAAAAAGGAGAGTTTTTTTAAAAATTAAATTTTTAATTTTTTTATTCTTTTAAAAATTTAAAAAACATTACTTCTTACCAAATTTTCACATTTACAACATGAAACTGTGTACATGTAAATGCATTTAGGCTGCGCATATGACATTGTAATTTAAAGGTATAATTTTAATTTTGCTAGTTACATTCAGTGATATACAGGAATTTCAATTTATAAGTAACATTAGTACAAAAACCATTACTAAGGATTTGTATGATGTGGTACGGGAGGAGGTCAATGTGGGGTGAGTTGCTGCACCAGGTGATGCCACTGTGACTGGGGATGCTGGAAGTTGCAGTTTAGGGGTGTGCATGATTCCTGTCTGCTGTAGAGCAGCATTCTTTAGACTGCTACATTGCAGGTGTATACGTTTACAATCCTATCATCCCCAGCCAGCAATGGCCAATCCTGTCTTAAAGCAGAAGTAATAAAACTTGATCCTAAGTTTCTTTCAAAGCAACTTGTTGCAGGAGGGGCTTCTGAGTATTGCAGAGGATTCTGGAATCTATGGCAATACTGATATGTGTGTGTATATGTGTTTCATGAGTGTGAGTGTAGAAATCCTGGGCAAGTTACTCTTCAGCTACCCTCCTAATACACTTCTGGGCATTGTGCCTTCCTGGTTTGTCTCCCCTATTGGTGTTCTTTGCTTTCCTTTTACCCCTTTACATTACCTATAAAATAAATAACATAATAAAATGAACATAACATAATAAAATAATAAAATAACATAACATAATAAAATAACATAATAAAAAATAAAGTAATAAAATAAAAATAACATATTTCAAGACCAGGAAAAAATAAAAAGATGTTGAATGCAATACACAGAAGAATTATACAAAAGAGATGACAAAATGAAGGACACATCGAACAAAGAGCCATATGAACAGAGGTAGGCAACCTTTCCCCTTTAAGGGCCGAGGAACTTCAGCTCCCAGAAGCCTCAGCCATGTTGGCCAATAGTCCCATGTTGGCCGATAGCTCCTGGGATTCTGGGAGCTGAAGTCCCTCGGCCCTTAAAGGGGAAAGGTTGCCTACCCCTGCATATGAAGACGAATCCCAAATTCTAAAAAGCGAGGTGGAAACTGCAATAAGAGAAATTGTGAAAAACAAATAACCAGGAATAGATTATATTCTAATTGAACTGCTGCAATCCACATTGACAAAGTCAGCTATAGTGCTAACCAACATATGTCAACAGATATGGAAAACAAAAAGATGGCCAACAGATTGGAAGAGATCAATATACATCCCCATCCACAAAAAGGGAGACACAAGAGACTGCAGCAACTATAGGTCCATAGCACTGATCTCCCACACAAGCAAAATTATGCTCAGAATTCTGCAACATAGACTCCGACCATACATGGAGAGAGAGATCCCAGAGGTCCAAGCAGGGTTCAGGATAGGAAGAGGTGCTAGGGACCACACTGGAAACATACGATGGCTAATGGAGTGTACGAGGGAATTCCAAAATGTTCTTTATAGACTATAGCAAAGCCTTTGACTACATAGACCATGAAAGGCTATGGAACACCCTTAAAGACATGGGAATGTTAACACATCTGGTAGTACTGATGAGGAATCTGTACTCAGGACAAGAGGCTACTGTCCGGACAGAAACAGAATGATTCCCATTCGGCAAAGGAGTCAGACAAGGCTGTATCCTTTCACCCGATCTGTTCAACTTGTATGTAGAACATATTATAAGAAAAGCAGGCTTGGACACAGAAGAAGGAAGAGTAAAAATAGGAGGAAGGAATATCAACAATCTTAAGATATGCTGATGACACCATAATACTAGCAGAAAACTTCACAGACCTGGAACACTACAAAGGAAGATCCAAGAAGAAAGTGCAAAGGCAGGCTTACTGTTGAACATAAAGAAAACAAAAATAATGATCACAGAGGACCTTCAAAAGGTCAACCTGGACAATGAAGAAATAGAAATAGTAAAAGAATTCCCATACCTGGGATCAAACATTGATAGAAATGGGGACTACAGTCAGGAAATCAGAAGAAGATTAAGAATGGGAAGAGTGGCTATGAAAGTACTAGAAAATATTCTAAAATGCAAAGAGATACAACTCAACACAAAAGTTAGAATCATACAAGCCATTGTATTCCCTATTCCCATGGATGGATGTGAGAGCTGGACAGTTAAGAAAGATGATAGGAAGAAAATCGATGCATTTTGGAGAATGCGGGGCTGGAGAAGAATGCTGAGGATCCCATGGACAGCCAAAAGGACAAACAAGTGGGTCCTGGAGCAGATCAAACCAGAAACCTCCCTGGAAGCCAAGATGACCAAACTGAGAGTGTCGTACTTTGGACACATCATGAGAAGGCATGAATTATTGGAAAAGACAATAATGATAGGAAAGGTGGAGAGATGTAGGAAGAGAGGAAGGTCACATGCCAGATGGATGGACTCTATTAAGGAGGTCATGAGTATTAAGGGGTGTCAGGAATTAAACAGAGCAGGGGAGGACAGAGGGTTTTGGAGATGTCTCATTCATAGGGTCGCCATGAGTTGAGATCGACTTGAGGGCAGTTAACAACAAATTTCCTCCCCACCAACATTTGGTCTAGCCTTGCCTTACTTCCTCCATCAAGAGAGAGCAAGCTGGTTTTTAACCCCCTCTTTCTTTTAACTTAGAGTTTGGGTGCTTTTTACTTTCTCACACTCATCAGCAGTGTGGCCCCGGATGATGCGGTGCCTGAAGAACTATATTGCAGCAAAGACTTTCCCCATATATGGACTAAGTAATGCCAGATGTCCAAGCTGGGATCAGGAAAGGAAGAGGCATTGGGGATAATATCACAAATATAAATTTGATAACAGAGCACATCAAAGAATTTAAGAAGAAATTCAGCCTGTACTTTATAGTATATAGCAAAGACTTTGAATGTGTCGATCATGAAAAACTACAGATCGCTCTTAAAGAAATGCTCATGCCACAACATTATTGTCCTGGTGTACTCAGGCTACAGTTAGGACAGAATATGGAGAAGGAGAATGGCTTCTAATTGGCAAGGGAGTCAGGCAAAACTGTATTTTGTCATCCTATCTGCTTAACTTGTATGCTGTGGGTGGGAAGAGGCATGAAAATTGGAGGAAGGAACATCAACAATTTAAGATAGGCAGATGCCATAATACTAGCATGAAATTAGCAAAGACATTGAACAATTATGAAAGGAAATCAACGGAGAAGGTTCAAAGGCAGGTTTACAGTTGAGCATTAAGAAAATAAAAATAATGGCTACAGATGATTTTGTGTACCTTCAAGTCATCATAGGGTTTTCTTGGCAAGTTTCTTCAGAGGGGCTTCCATTGCCATCCTCTGAGGCTGAGAGAGTGTGATTTACTCAGTGGGTTTTCCCTGGTTGAGCTGGGGTTCGGACCCTGGTCCTCCAGTCTCCTAGCCCAGCTCTCAGACCATTACACCATGCTAGCTCACAGATGATGATGTATGTAACTTTAAAGTAGATGATGAAGACATTGAAATAGTTCCACATTTTCCATACCTTGGATCCATCATTAATGAGAATGGAGACTGCATTCAAGAAATCAGAAGAAGACCAGGTCTTGGAAGGGCAGCTATGAACGAACTAGACAAGATCCTGAAATGTCAAGATATATCTTTGAATATTAAAATCAGGATAGCCCATGCTATTGTATTTCCAATTTCTGTGCATGGTTGTAAAAGCTGGACAGTGAAGAAAGAAAGCTGATATGAAAAAGAATCTACTCTTTTGAAATGTGGTGCTGAAGAAGAGTTCAACGGCTATGGTGGACTGATAAAAAGACAAATAAATGAGCCTTAGATCAAATAAGCTGAAATTGTTGTACTTTGGACATATTATGAGAAAACATGACTCACTAGAAAAGACAATAATGCTTGGTAAGGTAGAAAGCAGAGGAGGATCCGTATTCCAGATGGATGGACTCAGTCAAGAAGGCCACAGCTCTCCTAAGTCTGCAAGACCTAAGCAGTACTATTGATGACTTGGAAATCTCTCATTCAGGGGAATCGCCATAAATCGGAATAAATGATTAATCTAGCAGATTGACCATAGAGTTTTCACTGGAGCAATTAACATTAATGAATTAATTCCCAGTTCAGTGTTCCTGGTAACAAAAGGTCACTAGTGTTTCTAAGCTATGTCAAATCAGAGAGTGTGTGTGCATGAGAGCCCTTTTTTTATGCAATTGCTGTAGCATGTTATGCAGTGATTCAATAGTAGACCTGGACCTGCCATCTTCTTCCCACGCTCTTCTAAGTTGTGCTGGCTTGTTGTCTTCTCACCTCCACACAGGGATTGTTGAGGTGTGTGAACTGACAGCCTACCCAACAAATACTCCTGCAGCTGTGCCCTGCAAGTCAAGATCAATACTGGAGGGCAAGCTGTCTTTGAAGGAAGCTTGTCAGTAGTTATTGATCTTTTTTTTGCAGAGTTATTTGCATTTTAACCTCTACAAACTGCTAATTCTTTAAATGGCTATCTTTTTATTTTAATATTCCCTTACCATTTTAAGTGTGTTTTGTCTTATTGATTTCTGTATTGGATATGTGTGTGTGTAGTTGGTTTATGGATTTTTCCTCTAATAGATAAGTTGGTAGTGTTGGCCACCAGTTCAGGAGTGATGCCAGTGGCTTTTGGCCAGCTTTTATAAATGACACAGGCAGGTACTTTGCTTCTCTCTCCTTTCCTTCACTGATCTTCTCTACTTTTGGGACGTTATCACATGTGGGCCAGAAAGTGATAATAAAGTGGAAATGAGGCATTCCGAAAATAAACAGAAAATAAACCTTGATTCCGCAAATGGCTTTCACACGTAATTACCTTAATTGCGAAATTACAGTAAGCGCATTTAACGTTCACACACAAGCGAGAAAACCCCGTAAATGTACTAGAAATGAGCTTCTTGCACATGCGCAGATAGAGGAATGCTCGCTGGAACAATGGGAAAAGCAGGGAAATGCTCCCAAATGCGCATTTGCTCTTCACATTACGGTAAATGCGAAATTACCTTAATTTCGCATTTGCATTTCCTCTAAACAACCGAATTTCAAAAGATCTCGGATAACACCAGTTTCTGTCCACTTTCTGTCCAGTTTCTGTGCGACGTCGTGTGAAAACGCGAGGCACAAATCCATTTTCTGTTTGGGATTTGTGTGGATTAACCAGCAGATTTGCCCCCGTGTGATAATGTCCTTGGGGAGGAGAACATAGCTGCCTTCCCTAGCTATGTGTTAGGTGGAAAATCCCTCCCTCCCAAGGCTTTGATTTGGATCTGTTAAATTTCAGGGACATGGCTATGCAGTTTTCCAGAGTTGCAGGTGCACTTTTCCTGCCATAAAATATTTTGAGGGTTATGTGATGGATTATACAGTAAAACAGCTATTGTAGAGACATGGTGTTTTCAGATATGATGAGATAACGCTGGAGAGGAGGCAGGCATGAGTCAAGACTGTTCAAGGGGTGGTATGGGAACCAGAGGGGCAAATGTGTTTATTAATTGTAATAAATGAGAATTGAACCCTCCATTATTTTGAAAATGTGTGTAGTTTTGTTGTTGTTGTTGTGTGCCTTCAAGTCATTTCCGACTTGTGGTGACCCTAAGGCAATCTTATCATGAGTTTTCTTGGCAAGATTTCTTGGGAGGAGGCTTGCCTTTGTCTTCCCCTGAGGCTGAGAGAGTGTGACTTGCCCAAGGTCACCCAGTGGGTTTCATGTCTGAACTGGGATTCAGACCCTAGTTTCCAGAGTTGCAGTCCAGCACTCAAACCACTACCCCACATTGTCTGTTTAATCAGGCAGTGTTAATGCTGAATGTTTAGTTCTGGCCATGAACGTCTCTGAACTGGTTCTATAGTTACTGAAGAAAGATTTACTGCGTTTCACTACCAAAGCCTGAGTTTCTGAACTTGGTTCCTTACAGACTTGACAGCATCTGATGGCCTCTTACCCTTCCCACTAACCCACATCCAGTTCTGAAATCTGAGAGGAACTTCACAAGATGGACAGACCCCTGCATCCATAGATGCCTGGATGGGGTTGCAGACTGCCAGAAATAGTGCAAATTGAGTCCACTTTTAGGGTTAGGGTTAGTGCTAGGGAATCATGGGAACTGTATTTTATTGTGGCACCAGAGCTCTCTGACAGAGAAGGCTCAATGTCTCAGGAAAAAAACAATTCCCATGATTCCCTAGCACTAACCCTAACCAGGCAGCTGGAGAGGCAGTAGGAGAAGAAGAAGATTGCATTACAGGTGGAACGACTCAATAAAGGAAGCCATGACCCTGATTTTGCAGGACCTGAGCAGGGCTGTTAATAACAGGATTTATGAATGTGGTCTCTCATTCATAGAGTTGTCATAAGTTCAAATCAACTTGCTGGGACCATGCGTTATAACATACCTTGGCATAACATTTCACTGGCCTTCCCAGGGCAATATGGGATATTTTAAGAAAGGCAATGGTCTCCCAGTCCCCTAGACTAGAGTCAGTAGTAGATAACACTCGATTACTTGGGACCTGAGCAAATGTTGGTAAATAGGCGATAGGTTGAGGAAAGCTGTGCTAGATAGACAAATGCCTGGTACATAGTGGCTGTGCTGTCCAGAAGGGTTTTGGGAATTCATGTAAGCAGCATTCCCAGACTCTGGAATAGTGGAGGCTGATGCTGGCTCTCAAAATATTTTAAGATAATTTAAGGTAAATGAAATGGTGATCCAGCTGGATCCCCTTTCACTCCAGCTAAGTGGCTTTGTAATTGTCTGGCTTCCACAAATTTTGGGCAGCCCTTTGGCTTACTCTAGAGGAATTAATTGGGTGCTTCTAAGAACACTGGCAGCTCTGGCAATGGAACTTCTGGAGAGCTTGCAAACTCTTTTGCAGGAAATAATAATAAAAAAGAAAGATATTTTTTTTTTGGTAATCTTGATTTGTTCCCCAGTGTGTGAGAAAGAAAGTAATTTTCTAATGAATTCATAACAATTGCAAATGTGTTTCTCACCCAATTATCTGGCTCTTTAATAGGCTCTCGCAATAGGTTTTGTGTTTTGTTTTTTTAAAATGCCATGGTTACCCAGGCAAAACACATCTGGCTAATTGGCTATGAGTTGTATTGCCTCTTCTCTCAATGATTAATGCACTGGGGTTTTTAAGGGTTCCTTCAAACTAACAGCAGACATAGCAAGGGGTTCTAATCTTGTGTTTTTCTAATAGTTGGCAGAGTTTTCTCCACCTACATAGTCAAGCTTGATGCTTGTGTTTATTTGGAGTATTTTATTAGCTTCGATTCACCAAATATTTTCATGCCAAGTAAACTAACCATGCTGAGATATTGGCCACAATAACCACTACTGGCTGGATTTAGGGTAAGCAGCATTCATCATTTTAGACTAGCAACCTGTCTTTAGCCCAAACATGCATTTAAGAACATAATACTTCATATATATATTTAAAAAAAACTATATATTCACAGATTTGGAAATGTTACTTTTTGGACTATAACTCAGAGAATCCTCCAGTTAGTATGGCCAGTGTCCATGCTGGCTGGTTATTTTTGGGAGCTGTAGTTTTAACAATATAACATTTCCAAGCTCTCTCTCTCTCTCTCTCTCTCTCTCTCTCTCTCTATATATATATAATTTGTGATCATTGCAACACCCATCATCCACACACTGACAAGTTATATGCATTCCCCACCCCATTTTGGAGCTCATTTGTTTTGAGGATGTAAATGGCCAAAACAGGAGGAAAACATACCCAAGCCGTGGTCTGTGTTCTGTGTTCCTGGCTGCTCCAGTTCAAACTGTAAAGAACAAACTATTGCACCAGTATGCAGACTTTGCACCAGTGCAGAGACAAGGGAGCAGGCACCTTGGGCCAGGCGGACCAATGACACTATTGCTGGCCATAACATACTTTGTCACCTGCCTGTGAATTGATCCCACAAGTGCACAAGTAGTGAGCTGCACCATCAACCCATTGCACCCCAGCGGAATGAAATGACGACAAACACGTCAGGTGCCAATACAATAGATTTAATTAAAACACTTAACAAACTGGCTGGTCCAACGGGGCTATGTGGGGATGGGGGGGGGGGGCACCATGAATGTGTTGTGCCAATGTGTCACTGGGTGCACCAATCCACCATACAGGATTGTGTGATCAAATGACCAGTCGTGCATGTGTGTGTGGGGGGGGGTATCCACTGGGCTGGTGGCTGGCTGGGGACGGCAATTGGAAGTTGTTTATAGAGTGTCCATGTGTTAAGGTGCATTTGTTTGCGGGGAACAAGAAATAATTGGCACGGCTTGTAGCTGCAAATGCTCTGATATGGTGGGACCTTTGTTAAAATGGGTGGTGCGGACTGCGTGTCAGTTGTTGGGCCATTGGGGGAACCGACAGTGTGGTCAGTGTATTTTCCCCTTGAATTGTGAAACCCCAGGAGTAAACTGAAACGAAACACTGATACTTTCCCACCAAAGTGGTACCTATGTATCTACTTGCACATTTATATGCTTTCAAACTGGGCAGAAGCTGGGACGAGTGATGGGAGTTCACTCTGTCGTGTGGCACTTGGGCCTCAAACTGCTGATCTTGCAGTCATCAGAGTCAGTGTCTTAACTGGGCTTGTGCTTCTCTTAAAATGTACTATTTATTTATTTATGGGATTTATATCCCACCTTTCTCCTAAAATGGGATTCAAGGCGGCTGGTAGTGGGGTCCTAAGAGATTTGGGAGACACTGAAAAAGATGTCTATCTGTTCTGTCTGCTTGAATCATTGATGGCAGGTGGATGAGTTGTTGGTCATTTGGCCACGATGGTGATTCTATTCTCAGTTCATTCATTCACTCATTCAATGAAGACTTTACTACAGTAAACAAATGATAAGGCAAAACATGCACTTGCCTCAAGCTTCCCCTGCATCTTACCCACCTGTAAACAAAAATGTGAGCAAACCATATTTTGGGAAGTAAGAAATGACCATATTAAAATATAACAGTGGGATTTACCCCAATTCCCCCAGTTGCTGTAGTGTGCTTGTATTCCGCTCCCTCCATTGCATGCATTTTTTGCCATTTGCTTTTTATAATACATGCATTATTTTATGCATGCAGTAACTGTGTTCAGGTTCTTGCCTGAACATTTGGAAGATAAAAGGGGCAAGAGATATGGGTGTTAATGTATGCATTGTTTTGCGATGTCTCCAAGCAACTGGAAACAGGTTAGGCTTGGCATGATGGTTGTGAGGATCTGAAGAGGCTGAAAGAGGTTACAAAGCTCTATCTAATGAATACCAGCTTTTGAAAAACTGTTATTTCTCTATATAGGCCTGCTTGAATTTTTAAGATCTTTTAAGATCCTTCGTTTTGGTCCTGCCACCATCACAGGTACATTTAGTGAGGGCTTCTTGGTGGCTGCTTTCAAGCTGTGGCACTCCCTCCTCTTGGAGATATAGTTGGTCCCTCTCTATTTGCTTTTTGCCTGCAGGAAAAGACCTTTTTATTTAGGCAGGTCATTGGCTCTTATTCCCGGTGGCAGAAGGGTGTTTTAATATGCTGCCATATAAAAGAGTTTTATCATTTTAAAATTATGCTTTAACTTCCTGACAACATCTGCACTGCAGAAATAATCCAATTTTACACTGCTTTAACTGCCAAGGCTCAATTGTAGTTTGGGATTTGTAGTTTGTTGTGGCACCGGAGCTCTCTGACAGAGAAGGCTATATATCTCACAAAACTACAATTCCCAGAATTTCATAGCACTGAGCCGTGGCAGTTAAAGTGGTGTCAAACTGCATTATTTCTGCCGTGTGTATGCATCTAAAACTTGTTTGATAGTGGAAGATGCTGCCTCAGAATGTGGCGGAATCTCCTCCTTTGGAGATTTTAAACGAAGGCTGGTTGGCCATCTGTTGAGGGTGCTTGGATTGTGTATTCCTGCATGGCAGAATGAGATTGGACTGGATGATCTTTAGGGATCTCTTTCAATTCTATGATCTTATGTGTTTTAAATTTTTGCTTTGTAATAGAGTTGCTTATTTAACTGTGTTTTAAACCTTTTTTTAAAAAAATAATAAAACTTTAGCTGAACTTTGTTTTAATCTTTAATTGATGTAAGCCACCTTGAGTCCTGTGCTGGGAGAAAGGGGGGATATGAATGAATGAATGAATGAATGAATGAATGGCTGTCAGAACCCTGGTCATGGAAAAGGAAAATGCCTGCATAGGGCTTTTTTAATTTCTCCAAAATATGCCATAAATCTTACAGAAATGCAGATTATTGAGGACTGCTGTCTTGATTTCTCATAATAAGTTTCAGAGGCACAAAAGAGCTGCTTAGATTCTGATGACAATTGACTATTTTATTTTATTTTTATTTATTTATTATATTATATTATATTATATTTTCTTATAATTTATTATTATTGTTTTGACTTTACTATTTTATTGCTTGTATTTTATACACTGTATTCATTTTTATTCTGTAATTGCGCCTCGACCCATAGGGAGAGGTGGGAAATGTAAATAAAATATTATTATTATTATTATTATTATTATTATTATTATATTCCATCTCAAAAATTCTGAAGCTTCTCTGTTATTGAGGATTGGTAAGGTGATGCTCCGAGACCAAGAACATCAACCTACTTTTGCTCATTTGTGGATGGCTTCAGTGTGCCATTGCATGCATTCCTCAAATTAACTTTCCAGGCTCTGCCTATTTGGAAGCTGTGCTAACTCTCTTCAGATGAGACCAAGCTCTGCAGAAAAGAATAGAATCTTAGAGTTGGAAGGGACTCCAAAGGCCATGTAGTCCAACCCTCTGCCATGTGGGAATACACAACTAAAGCACCCCTGAAAGATGCACATCCAACCTCCGACCTTCAGAAATGGAGAACTTCTATGGGAGAAAGAGAATGGGTGGCAGTCAGCAAAACCTTTCTTAATTCTTTAAATAAATAAATGAACAGATTTTCCTATCTGTGAAATGGAGGTTGTTGTGTCTGAGATCTTCTCAGGCTCTGTAAATCCATACCATGTATAGGGATCCCCAAAATTTGGGGGTGATGTTTTTCACTTCATCTCTCAGAATTTCTGGCTGTTGGTCAAGTTGGATTGGACTTCTGGGAACTAAAGCCCAAAACTGCTGGAGGACCAAAGTTTGGGAACCACTGTCTGCTGATCCTAATGGACATTTTTCTACTGTGGCTTATTAGAATTAACTTATTCCTTGCCCTTTCACTAAAAATCTGTAGCAAGACAGCTAGTAATAAATGAATAACAACAACATCTAAACAAAGAAAGAAACTTTCAAGTCATTGTAAAATGATGTTTTATTGATTAGAGAATGTCAGCTTTTGCAAGTGGGAAGAAATTAAAACGACATCAGGTTATGTTTTGCCATTGTATCGTTTAACAATGATATTTTGTTGTGGTCTTGGGCAAGTCATACTTGCTCAGCCTCTGAAGAAGCTTGCCTAGGAAAGTCTATGGTAGGTTTGCCTTGGGTTCTCCATAAGTAAAAAGTGACCTGGAGGCACACAACAACAAATGTAAAAGAATAGTGGAATCAGAAGATGTAGATTGAACTGTACAGAAATTTCTCAGCCTCAGAGGAAAGCAGTAGCAAATCTCCTCTGAACAAATCTTGCCAAGAAAATCCCATGATAACTTCGCTTTAGGTTCACCATAAGTCAGAAATGACTTGAAGGCTCACGACAACAACAACAATGGCATATATTAGGATGTACAACTATTGGGAGTTAAGGGGGTTGTAGTGGAGAAGGGATCTTGGCGAGCATCACCCCTTAAAAATTGATTTTTTTTGTGTGTGTGTTCCCAATGGCCAGCAAGGCCCCTAGCAGGCATGGGGGGCAATTGCTCTGGGCCATTTTAGTGGCCACAAGAGGCCTTTAATTCGACTAATAATAATAATAATGATAATAATGATAATAATAATAATAATAATAATAATAATAATAAAATGTAAAACAATGTACAAAGATACAATATATAAAAACATAACAAGAATAAAATCAACAAACCATACTATAAAAGTGTGAAATCTAATGCCTTAGATGCCCTAGATCAGGGGTCGGCAACCTGTTGCTGGGGGGGGGGGACAATGGCGCGGGGGGTGGCCAAGCATGCACTCACTTGTGCGCGTGCACTTGCCCCCTGCGTGTGTGATGCGAGCGCCATCTTGGAAGCCCCCCCAAATGGGGGGCTTCCCTGGGCCACTCAAGGGGAGCTTCCCTGGGCCTCAGAAAGCCCCCCCACCCCCGTGGCGGGCAAATTTGCCCGCTGCGGCGGCAGGGGGGGGGTTCCCTGGGCCTTGGAGAGGCCCCCCGCAGCGGCGGCGGGGGGGCCTTTCCAAGGCAAGGGAAGCGGCTGTGGCAGGCAAATTCACCTGGCGCAGCTGCAGTGCGGACTTCCAAAGGCCCAACGGCAGTGTGCAGCTGCCGTGGGGCCTTCCAAAATGGTGCTCACATCACGCACGCATGCGTGCACGATGCGGCTGCCATTTTGGAAGGCCCTCCACGTGTGGCCGCCCTTTTTTTTTTTGCCAAAATGGTGGCCACAACTCGTTTGCAGATGCGCAGGAGTACTGCACATGTGCAAATGAGTCACGGTCGCCATTTTGTCAAACAAAATGGCAGTCATGACTCGCGCGGCGGTGGGAGCGCACAGCGGCGGCAGGGGTCCGCTGGGCCTGTCGGCGGGGGTCTGCGGGCCTGGTGCGGCCCGTGGACCATAGGTTGCCGACTCCTGTCCTTGATAATCAAACAACAAATGTACTTTTGGGTCACTTTTTGTGGGGAAAATGCCTCTTCTTGGCCTAAAATACCTGGGCAGGGGAGGTTGGAGAAATTGCACCCCCACAGATCCTGGAGGCCGATTGGGGACATTTGAGGGCAACTTATTCTCAATAGATTAGGGCAAGGGTAGGCAACCTACGCCCCGGGGGCCGGATGCAGGCCCCAGGCTGGTCCTGCTGCCGCCGCCTCCCCCCACCACTGCCACCCGCCATGATGATATTGATTATTGTTATTTCTTGTTCTTGGAGTTTTCTTGGCAAAATCTCCACAGGGGGTTTGCCATGGCTTTTCTGGGGCTGAGAGAGTGTGCATGCCTATTTTTTTATTTTTAATTTTATTTATTTATTTATTTATTTAGTTAGTTATTGTGTTTCGGCCCCCCCAATTGTCTAAGGGACAGCAACCCAGCCCCTGGCTCAAAAAGGTTGCCTACCCCTGCATTGGGGCTGTTAATGGACCCTCATTTCCAGCATCTGCCACCGCCATCATCAGACATTCATGGGAAGCTAAGAGCCTGGACCACTTGTCTAACCTATGACCAAACTTCCCTCTCCATCAGTCTCAACGTCTCATGATCTCTGTAATATGATGTAACCGTGACTTATCTTATCATTAACCTTTTCTTTATCTGGAGGAGAGCCCATGCTGTCAGCTGTGTTGCCCAGATAATGGGAAAACCTATTATCACAAGCACCCAAGTGTGGCCTTCATGCTGTGCTTTCTCCATCCTTGTCCTTTACGATGCCATGTACCAATTTAATTAGAGTACAATCAGTTTTGTAGACAACAAGGTAACAGTTTTAGATAAAAATGGCCTTAATAAGTACATTGTGGGAACGGCAAGGTTCAAGATAAAGTCAATCAATCCAGAGAGAGAGAGAGAGAGAGAGAGAGAGAGAGAGAGAGAGTAAAATACGAAGATGTAGAATTATTTATACACTTAATTAAAGCTGCAAAAATGTGCATTTCCAAGAATGGGGAAAAAATCTTTCCCTTCAATGAAGACAATACCGGTAGATATGTGGGAGCCAGTGTGATGTAGTGGTTTGACTGTGATTCTGGAGAACAAGGTTGGAATCCCAGCCATGAAACTCACTGAGTGACCCTAGGCAAATCACACTCTCTCAGCCTCAGGGAATGACAATGGCAAAACCTGTCTGAAGGAAATTGCCAAGAAAACCTTGTGATATGTTCACCTCTGGGTTGCCATAAGTCAGAAACGACTTGAAGGCGCACAACAACATATTGGATACGGTGTATATGATTTTGTTGTTATGTGCCTTCAAATTGTTTCCAACGTACGGTGACCTTAATTACCAAATTTTCACTTTAACCACATGAAACTATGTACATGTATATATATTTAAGCTGTGGGTATGATGTGTGTGTATATGTGTGTGTTGTGTGCCTTCAAGTCGTTTCTGACTTATGGCAATGCTAAGGCGAGCCTTTCATAGGCTTCTCTTGGCAAGATTTGCTCAGAGGAAGTTTGCCATTGCCTCCTCCTGAGGCTGAGAGAGTGTGATTTGCCCAAGGTCACCCAGTGGGTTTTGTGGCCAAGCAGGCAATTGAACTCTGGTTTCCAGAGTTGTAGTCCAATATTCAAACCACTATGCCACACAGCCTTAATTTAAAGGTACAATTTTAATTTTGCTCATTGATTATGTCACAACTATTGCTATTACATTCAGTGATATATGGGAATTATGATTTAGGAGTAACATTAGTACAAAAAACATGAGTAAGGATTCTGTATGGTGTGGTATAGGAGGTGGTCAATGCAGAGGATGAAACCATGAGTTATTGCACTGGGTAATGCCAACTCTAGTTTGACCCAAAAAAGCTTGATATCTGTTACTGATGAGGATGCAAAACCATGAAATGAGGACACGGGACAGCTCCTTTCTCCCTTGATTTATGTACTCCTTTGCCAGCATTTATATTGCCATTTAGTGAAATGATTTGGGGAATCTCCCAGGAGATGAAGCTATATATTGTTCAGAAGGGAAGCTTTGATAGTGTGGCACTGGTGTCTTTCTCCTCTTTGTTCTCTTTTTTTTACCCCCATCCCCAACCCGTGCCCATTGCAAAATGTGAATAATTAATTCCCCCTTGTCTTTCTCCCTGTTTTATTTCTGTCCCTGTAATGCTAACCACTGGAGGCTTGAATCATTCATAGACTTTGCTCCCACACTTGCAAGGCAGAGTAGAGGGTGCTAGGAGAAGCAGGGTTTGCAGTAACAGAGAAACAGAAAGAGCAGGTTGGGGAGCAGCTCTTTTGGGGGAAAGGCCACAAATCTTGAGGATGTGTTAAGTTCGGAGGGGAAATGTTTGCTCAAGCCTACTTTCTAGCAGGTGGGCTAATATAACGGCTGGTGCTGAATTCCCAGCATTATGTATTTCTCCCTTTTGGAATTCTCTTTGTGACTTAGGGGTTGTTGTTGCTGTTAATTGCCTTTCGGTCAACTTTGAGGCATGGCGACCCTATAAACGAGAGACCTCCAAGTCCTACTATTCTGAACCGCCCTGCTTTGCTCTTGCAGATTCACAATTGTGATTTCTTTAAATCGAATCTATCCATCTGAAATGCAATCTTCCTCTTTTCCTATTGCCCTCAACTTTACCAAACATTGTAGTCTTTTCTAGTGATGTATTCAAGTCTTTTAGTCCAAGCCTCAAGTTGAGCCTCAGGTCCTCAGAAGATACTTTCAAGTCGAGTCTCAAGTCAAGTATCAAGTCTGAGAGCCAACTTTTAAAACAGGGGGCATTTCTTTGAAAGGAACAGCAAATGCATTAGGCAATGGGCTTGAGGTGAGGGTTGAGGTTTGCTTGGCAGCTTTATACCTGCTGCACATTAGAGGATTTTTCTAAAACTTTTCCTAAGCAAAGCAATGGAAGATTGGGAAGCTTAGAGATGTCTCATCCACAGGATCTCCATGAGTCAAGAGCAATTAACACCAAATTGGTTTGGTGCTGGATAGGCCCTTTGTTTGTTCCAGTCCAGCTCTTTATATAATTCTGGTTTTCTAAGGTGAGGAGAAGCAGTTCTTCTTCCAGAGGTGTAGGACCTGCCAGTTCATTGGAACCTAATTGTGTCTTGAGATCTTCTGGAGAGGCTCTTCTTTTTATCCTGCTATCATCAAAGGTGCAGAGTGACCAGATATCCTTGTTGTCCAGGACATGTCCTACATTTCAGCCTTCTGCCTAGGGGGAGTTCCAAACTGTCCTCCATTTTGAGCATGACTAAGAAGCATGAATTTACATTTATATGAGTGTTTTTAGCTTTTATTTGGTAATTCCTATATTTTGCAGTGCCTTGTGCTCCTTTGCGGTTATGACATTTTATGACATCTGGTCACCTTGCATAGGTAAGAGCATGGCAAAGGCCTTCTTGGTGGCTATTCCAAGGCTCTACACCAGGGGTAGGCAACCTTTCCCCTTTAAGGGCCGAGGAACTTCAGCTCCCAGAAGCCTCACCCATGTTGGCCAATAGTCCCATGTTGGCCAATAGCTCCTGGGATTCTGGGAGCCGAAGTCCCTCGGCCCTTAAAGGGGAAAGGTTGCCTACCCCTGCTCTACACTGTAGAAATAATGCACTTCGATAACATTTTAACTGCCATGGCTCTACCTAACAGATTCCTGGGATTTGTTGTTTGGTGAGGCACAAGCAGTCTTTGGCAAAGGAGGCTAAAGACCTTGTAAAACTACAAATCCTATCATTCCACAGGATGGAGCTACAGCACTTGAAAGTGGTGTCAAAACTGTGTTATTTCTATGGTATAGATGCACCAGCATTGTTTGAGGAGTTGCATGAGTTTGTGACACAAAAGCTGCCTCCTGATTCCAATGGCTATATCAAATCCCACCTTGACCTTAATATGCCCGGCACATGGCTTAATCTGATAGCTTCCAAGTGCAGAGCAAAGGTGTTGCATCCCATTGATTCCTTGAAGAAAAAGCTGTCCATTTCCTCCCTGAGTGTGAGATTTCTCTCATCACACCAAGGCAGGTGTCGTTTCCTCTTTCTTGGCAGCTCCTATCCTCTGCAATGAACACCTGCTTCCTGTCCTGTCTGCTTGTAATATATGATCTGCTGCTTTTTACAACTTTCTAATTATATCTATTGCTGCTATCGGTCTTGCCCTAGTTGATGCTACCATTCCCTTCCATTTCCCCTCCATCCTTTATTTCAAAGCTTTGAAGCAGTGAGTCAAAAAAGTAATGCAGTTACCTATAATGAATCACATAGTTTTTTAAAAACAGGACAGAATAATGAAAGCTTATTAAAATTACAATGCGAACATAATACAACAGGTAGGAATGGAATTAATGAGCGTTGTCTTCCAGTTACTTCTAAATGTACCACCTGAGGACATTTCTGGAAGGATGGGGATTTTTCAGGTTTTATATCATTTTCTTGGTATCTCCCAAAGTCAATAAAAGGCAACTAACCAATGAGACATTACTTTCTAAATATAGTGGTAAGTAAAATGACACGCTACTTACACAATGGGAATAAATTACTTGTTAAAAAAGTAGCTTCTCTATTTTATTTTATTTATTTAATTTATAAGCCACCTTTTTCTCAGAGTGGTACCCAAAGCAGTTTTCAGGAGAAAGCAGTGAAAAACCTAACAATGCAGTTTTAAAAACAATTAAAATCATCTCATTTAAAATAGCATAAAATAATTTTAAAAGAGTATAAAAGTTTAAAAAAATAAATAAAGCACATACCCAAATAAAAAGCCTTCCAGGGAGCATTTACATATTAAAAGCCTGCTTGAATAATAAAAAAAAGTATTTGTTTGTTGACAAAAGGAAAGCAGCCTAGCTTTCTGTGGAAAGGAGTTCCAGAGGTTGGGAGTTTTCTCTTGTATCCTCAGTTGAGTTAAATTCCTCTGAAAATATGCTTTCCAGCCTGTTCTCTCCATGGTACAGCCTTATAAAGAGGGAACAATATTTCCAACAGTATTTCCAAGACTTAACTTTCATTGCTCTAAGAAAAACCTTTATTGCCCTCCGTTTTCAGACAATGCCTTCAGCTCATTTTGAGGGAAGGTATAAAGGGAGATCCCTTACACACAGCGTTTTTGTATTTGTGGTTCTGGGGAGGTGGAAGACCTAGTGCATTATCTTTTACACTGTCCACTGTATAGGGACCCTGGGAACGATTTCCTGGGAGACCTTTTGAAAGCGAGGGCAGGTTGGATGCTGTCTAATATTATTTGTGGTCTGTTGGCAGATCACTCCAAATCTATTACTTAAGGTGGCTGCCTTCTCTGTGATCTGTTGGCAAATCACTCCAAATCTATTACACTTAAGGTGGCTGCCTTCGCAGCGGGAGCCCAAAAGATCCGCTGCAAATTTCTAAAAGCATCAGCAATGGACTGCAAAGGCAGTTGTTGTAGCCCTATTGTTGCCCTGGGATTTCACCCTGTAATTTTAATTGATTTTATTCCTGTATTCTCCTTGTACTTTTCTGGTAGGCATGCTGGTATTATTATAATTTTCCTGCAGTGCTTTTGTAATATTTTGTAATGGACATTGTGCCACAGACCAATAAACTTTTTGTTGTTGTTGTTGTATCCTCACCAAGCAACCACCTGTGATGGTGGTGAGACCAAGAGAAAGCCTTCCCCTGAAGATCATAGGACTCTTGCAGGTTCATATGGGGAAATACAGTCTTTCAGATAGTCTGAACCTAAGCTTTATAGAGTTTTACAGGTCATGATTAGTACATTTCCAACATCCAACATGAATCCTACTGATGGTCCCAACTAGAATGTGTATGCACTTTGTGTATGTAACTTCAAGTCACCTGTTCAGGTGATGAAGTCTACAGCACAAGCTACTTTGTGTGTGTGTATATATATATATATGTGCCTTCAAGTCACCTATTGAGTTATGGTGACCCTATTAATTTCACAGAGTTTTCATAGACAAAATTCAGAGGTGGTTTTGGCAGTTTCTTCCTCTGTAGCCTATAGCATCTGGTATTTGTTGGTGGTCTCCCATCCAAGTACTAACTGGAACTGATCGTGCTTAGGTTCCAGGATCAGATGGGATCTGGTGCCTTTACAGTACTCAGCAGCTCCCAACTAGAACAGACCAATTGAATTCATGGGATTTATACATAGGTTTTGGGTCACCATTCCACTAAGTTGAATCCCACTGTTGGGGTAAAGGGAAGGTATAAATTGAGGAGATGGTGACGGAGGAGATGATGATGATGATGATGATGATGATGATGATGATGAGTTGACAATGGATTCAATGTGGACTTAGTGGGATTCAGGCCACTGATATGTCTTTAATATGCCTCTTTACTGTCTCAATATTTATTTATTTATTTTTATTTCTAGGGTGCTCCTGAGTCCTAATGGGTTTCTGATAGTCTTCCACTGACAAGCTGGGAAGAGCATGGTTAAACACCAACCTCTACAGTACTACGAACCACAGTTATGTTTATCATGTCTGACCGGGATTTATGGCTGCCGCTGGAAACGATACCAGCGGTCACATGATGACACCACCAAGGTGAGTGTTTTTAAAAAAGACAGATTAATGGAGGATAGATCTGTCAACCATACAAACTACATGATAGTCATGATGGCTACATGAGACCTCCATCTATACAAAACATTCATGG
>JAIPUX010001232.1:173647640-173657986 GCA_020142125.1 Phrynosoma platyrhinos | reverse complement strand
ACCAGAACCACTGTAAAGCAGTGCCTCCGATACCTAACCCCCTCAGGCAGTCGAAGGATGCCGTGATCTATTGTATTGAAAGCCGCTGAGAGGTCTAGGAGCACCAACAGGGTCACGCTACCCCTGTCGATGCCCAGACGCAGATCGTTGGTCAAGGCAACCATGGCAGTCTCAACCCCAAAGCCTGTCCTGAAGCCAGTTTGAAATGGGTCTAGATAATCGGTTTCATCCAAGACTGCCTGGAGCTGAAGAGCAACTGCTCTCTCGATCACCTTGCTCAAAAATGGCAGCAATGACACAGGCCTATAGTTCTTCATGTCCAGGGGGTCCAAGGAAGGTTTTTTCAGAAGCGGCCTAACCGCCGCTTCCTTTAGACATGATGGTACATGTCCTTCCCTGAAGGATGCATTGACGATATCCGTGAGGAATCTCATCAATGCATCCCCCCTTCTGGATGGCCAGCCAAGATTAAAACAATCCACATTTAGAATTCGTCATTTAAAATTGAAAATTATCTGGATAAACCTGCTGGATGAGACTGGCCTTCAATGTTGTTTTAAAGCGAGACAGCATATTCAGCTGTCAAATCTCTTCTGTAAGGTCATTCCACAGATTGGGGCGGCTGAAGAAAAAGTCCTCTAGCAGACAGTCACCAACCTAGTCCTGGCTGACTGGAGTAAATGTCTGCCAGAGGACCTGAGAGTACCGGATGGATTGTATGGGAGAAGGAGATCCTATAGGTAACCTGGACTTAAACCATGTAGGGCTTTAAAGGTAAGATCAAACACTTTGTTCTAGGATGATGTTGCATGTTCCCATCTGAATCGCAATGGCTAATTCCAATTTGAGTAGACCCAACTGGATAAATGGTTGAATTGTGAGTCATCAGAAAGGTCACTCTCATTGATAGAGCAAGATTTGAGCATCTGCTTTTTTTTTGGGGGGGGGGAAATCTCTTTGGGTTTTTACATTTTAAATCACACTTCCACTCTCTGTTCCTTGGCAGTTATTCATTGTGCTTTAGTAGCAGCTTTTGTAAGTTGCAAATTACATCTTATTGTGTCACAGCCTTCCAACATGTGAGGGCCTTTCGGTGAATCAGCGTGTGGGAGATCACCCAACAATGTGCAATTTCCAGTGGGTGCAAGTAGGGAAGTGACTGAAAATTGCCTTACCCTTTAAAAAAAGCTACTTTAATCGAGCTGTTAGCTGCGTTCCTGACAAGGGTGAATCACTCTTAGTTTGTAGAGAATTCTGTCCCCCCATCAGAGGTTGTACGAAGTCTTTCAAATGTTTTTACTCAGCTATTTACTTCAAAATGCACCTTTATGAAAATCATAACAGAGGAGATGGGTGCTTCCTTTTTTAAAGTAAATATTTTTGCAAATGCTCTTCCACTTTGCATCGTCACACAGGTGCACTTGTCAAGGACCTGGTATTAGATGACGCCCCTGGAATTGTTCAGAACAAGTCAGTCTGCAATCCATGGCAAACCAAGGCTTCTTGCTTCCATTGTGTATGAAATGGGATGGAAGGGGTTGATGTGGATGGAGGAAACCCCCCACTGCATTTTGCAATGGTTTTGAGCCATTTTGTTCTTCTGTGTGTGCCTTCAAATTGCTTGTGAACTTATTGCAGTCCCATGAATTTCATAAGATTTTCTTAGGCAAGCAATACTTGGAGGTAGTTTGCCATTGCCTTCCTCTGAATAGAGTGTAAAGTGTATTTAAGTAATAGTGTTTTTTTTGGGGGGGGGGGGAAGGTGTGTGTTTCCTGGAATGAAGAACTGTGCATGCAAGTTTCTAGACTGGAAAATCGTAAAATCGTAGAATTTTAGACTTGGAAGTGACCCCAAAGGTTGTCCCGAATTATATTTTTAACTTTTGCAGGAAGTACTACATTTTTTTTAGCTGTACCTGTTACAAATTCTGTAAGTCACTTTGATTCCCAGACTGAGAAAAATATGGGATATAAAAAATCATCATCATCATCATCATCATCATGCTACAAAGCATGGCCATACCTTCCAACTGCCCCACTTTGGTATTGTCAGTCCTAGTTAACCTTCTGTTATTCCACTTTTTTCAGCTTCTTTAAAAAATGTTCCAGCTTCTCTATCTTCTCTCACTTCCCCCTTCATCCTCAGCTTATTTCTGTTGTTGTAAACTTGGTTCAAAGTGCAATAGTAGTTTCCACTCAGTTAACTGGGAGAGAGGAGGAGAGGAGGGGACAAAGTATTGTCCTTTCCAGTAGGCTCAGGCAAAAGCAAACCTCTGCAGCCTCTCATAGCTTGTGTATTCTTCTTCATTAACGTTTGCCATCTTGATGTTGCTTGGTCACACCTGCCTAGATTTTAATCTGTAAAATGTTGGAGAGTATGCCTAACAGTTGGTTGTCCAGCCTCTGTTTTAAAAAACAAAACAAACTTCCACAGAAGGAGATCCTTCTATCCTGCTTAGGCTGAATAGCTTTTACTGTGTAGAAGTTGTGCAAATGATGTTTATTTTGTGCTCATCTTCTTTAAAATTCTGATTCTTGCTCTAGGGGACAGGATCTGATATTTCAACACTCCCATATTTTTAGTGTTAGTTATTTCCTGGCTGCGGGCAAACTTGCTTTAAATGTCCCACACCAACATTGGGAGTATTGTTGGTTGGCAAAATACCTGTTAACATGACAGGTGATGTCTGAAGGAATGGTTGTGGAATATTGGTAAGTAGAAGCAGTGCAAGAGGGGGATACAAAATTGAGTATGTGCTTGTATATGTGCGGGTGTGTATTAGGGAAAGAGAAAGATCACAACACAGGTGGATTGATTCAATCCAGGAAACTGTGGGTGCCCTGAGTTTGTAAGACCTGAGCGAGAAAGTTAGCAATTGGGTGTCTCATGGGTGTGCATGTGCCTTCAAGTCACCTGTTGACTTATGGTGACCCTATGGATTTCACAGGGTTTTCTTAGGCAAGGAATACGTGAAGGTGGTGTTGCCAGTTCCTTCCTCCAAAATACAGCCTACAGTACCTGGCATTCATTGGTGGTCTCCCATCCAAGTAGTAACCAGGGCAGCTTCCAAGATCCAAGACCAGACAGAATCTGGTGCCTGTAGGGTATTTGACTAGTACATGTTCCTAATCTTACTTACGGCTCAGATGGGATTTGTAGTCCTTGGTGTTTCTGGATAGCTGGGAGCCTAGACTCCATTGTCCACCTCCACCAGCTTCCTTGTGGTCTGCCTCATGAGAGTCAGAGGCCACCACCAACCAACAGGCAGACCCAAAAAGGCAGACAGAAGCCCCATGTTGCATCCAGGCTTTTTAAAAACTCTCTTTTAGAACCATTTCAAATGTTTGTCACCATCTCATTATACAGCTAACCTATAGTCACCTGTGATATAACCCTCATTAAAATGTACCTCCTCCAACAATTAACCTTTTGCTTCAACGCTCTGATAAATGGAGGGCCTCCCATTTACCACAAAAGAGTTTATATTTTACTTTGAGTTATGATTTGAAGGAGAACTTTTGTAAGATGGTGTACAGATGGTATTTAACACTGGTCAGGCCATCAAAAACGTTTAAAAATATTTGTTCAAATAAATGTTGGAAACGTAAACAGAAGATAGGGCTCTTTTATCACATGTGCTGGTCTTCTAAGAAAGCACAGAAATATTGGACTCTGAAATACTTAATGTTGTAGGATATTTTTAAAGTTAAAATACAGCTGAAATAGGAGACTTAGCATTTGGAATGCTAAATGAACAAACTGAGAGGAAATAGGGAAGGACTTTTACAGTATGCGATTATAGTAGTAAAAATAGTGTATGCTAAAGATGGAAGGATGCTGCCATTCCAACACAAGAAGGCTGGCTGATGAAGATAATTGAATTAGCTGAAATGGATAAATTGACAGTGTTGCTTAAGGAGAAATCATTGAATAACTTTAAGAAAGATTTGGAATTCTTTATTACTTTTTTGCAATCTCATCAGGGGTGTACATCAGTTTCAGGTTTGGTAAAATAAGCATAAGTATATTGTCATATAAAGGAAATAGAGTAATAATGGAATATATCCATCACTTACAGCGTGGGAAGTCAGTAGTGTAAGTATTGTATGCTTTTGTTTTGTGTTTAGTTGAGTTTGTTGGGTTTTGTATGTTTTGTTTATACACACCCAAACACACAACTTATATGTGTGGTTGTGTTTATAATAAACATGATTAAGACTTAACAAAACAATACATTTGCTATATCAGCTCGGCCAGAGATGGAATTTATTTCATCTTTTTAGTTACCTTACTAGATATGGGAGGGGTTGGCCTCCACAAACAGTGGGAGAGAAGTAGCCTAGGGTTTAAGTTATGGGAGGGAATTATACACCTGTAGGACTGTTGAGCTGCAACACCCAGCATTTCTCACCTTAAACTACTCTGGCTGGGGCTGATGAGGGTTGCATTTGAACCTCTGGAGCAGGGGTAGGCAACCTTTCCCCTTTAAGGGCCGAGGGACTTCAGCTCCCAGAATCCCAGGACCTATTGGCCAACATGGCTGAGGCTTCTGGGACCTGAAGTCCTTCGGCCCTTAAAGGGGAAAGGTTGCCTACCCCTGCTCTGGAGCCTCATCCTTTGCCATGGGTGTTGAGATGGACTAGAGAATATGCATTTTGTACTTCAGGCCAGCAGCTTTCAGCATTCAAATGGCTTTAGAAAAGTAAATAAAATGTTACAAGCTTAATAGATCAGGGGAGTGTTGAAGATGTAGTATATCTTGACTTCACTAGGGCTTTCACCATTATATTATATATCAGGGGTAGGCAACCTTTCCCCTTTAAGGGCCGAGGGACTTCAGCTCCCAGAATCCCAGGAGCTATTGGCCAACATGGCTGAGGCTTCTGGGAGCTGAAGTCCCTCAGCCCTTAAAGGGGAAAGGTTGCCTACCCTGTTATATATATTCTTGCAGGCAAGCTGGAGAATTGTGGACTACACAGTGCTGCTGTTATATGGATTCATAATTACTTGACCAAATTCTCCCTTTATCCTTGCCAAAGGTATCCCTGTTATCCCTGAAATTTCTCCTCATCGCTGCCAGAGAGCAGAATAGCGAAGTAGGATTTGTCTTTGCACTAAAATTCCACGTCCTGTTAATTAATTGCCAAAAGTGAATACTTTAGAAATTATTTGTGAATTTGAACTCATTTGTCAGGCAGTGTATATAAAGAATGCCTGTTTTTATAAAAACTTCTATATACAACTCAAAACAAGAGCTTTGTATAGTCTTAAACCAATTTGGCCTAATTTTGCAAATAAATTTCCAAAGGTTTTCCCCGCACCCAGATATTTAGTAGTACATCTGCCCATCAGTATCTTAGTAATTTCTCACATAGTATTATCCTGAAAGAGGGAAAACAGCAACACTTCTTCTACCAATACAGTACATGTAAGTTTTCCTGTCTGGAGTGGCTGAAGATAAATCTGATTGTAAATCTGCCCTGACTTGTTTTGTATCTCCTATCTTTCTGTGGCCAACACACAAGCTTTCCCCTCTTGTTCTAAAAATGTCACATCTGACGTTCATGAGGAATACTATTTGCATATTTTAAAGCTAGGCACATCAGTTGGCTTAGGAAAATACTTTGGCAGCTGTCCCACCTATTTTAAATGAGCAAAGAGAGGGAGGGTGCTGGAGCTGGATGCGTCTTGCATGGCAATGAGCTCTTCCCCATTGCAATGGAGATGTTCAGATGGATGACATATTATTTCTGGGCATCTTGCCAGTGCACCTTGCTTGCATCCATCCTAGTTCTTGGCTCTGTCCTTCACCTTCCAGGGATGTTGCTGTCTGGGCCAAGGATGAATATACTCCAGGTTATATGATAGCACCCAAATCTGAGTGCACTTACTTATAAATCAAGCAAGGTTTCCCTTTTCTGAGTCTGATCAAGTGCGCATGTATATATATATATATATATATATATATGCATATGGCCTCTGTGTATATACAGTACAGAAATATTAAAACATTATACAACAAGGCATTTTGGCTTCTGTCTTCTTCAGCTGCTCTGAATCTAAGTATGCTGTACCCAAAATACTAATTATAGAATACACCATACCCTCCAAGTGGCCTGATGTGGCAGGGACAGTCCAGATTAATCCCATTTTTCTCCAGTTGTTTTTAAAATGTCCCAGTTTCTCTTTCCTCCTCCCCCACTTTCCCCCTTTGTCCTCAGCTTATTTCATCTTCTGCAAAATGAGTCCAAAATGCAGAAGTTGTTGTTGTTGTTGTATGCCTCCAAGTCAATTTTGACTTAAGGCGACCCTATCATAAGGTGTTCTTGGCAAGTTTCTTCAGAGTGGGTTTGCCATTGCCTTCCTCTGAGGCTAAGAGTGTGTGTCTTGCCCCAAGGTCACCCAGTGGGCTTTTATGCTTGGGTGAGGATTTGAACCCTGGTCTCCAGAGTCGTAGGCCAACATGTAAACCACTATACCACATTGGCTTAGCACTTCATTAATTCAGCAGCAGGGAGGGGATATAGGGCAGAATTTTGCCTTTCCCAGTAGGCTCAGGATAAAGCAAACTGGTCCAGCCCCTTCCCACAGCTTCTGTGTTCTTCCTCTTTAAATAACTTTCCCCATCTTGATCACACTCTGATGTTGCTTGTACACGCATGTCTTTGTTTTCATACATGAAAAGTTGGAGGTTATGATATACAGGATCGAATATTCCAGAATTTTATTTAACTCTTTATCTCTCTCCCTTTATTAGAGAGATCTTTGCATTGTTCCTGCACAGACTAACCTTGCTGTCTGCGCACTCATTTTGTGTAGTAGAAAACGCAAGTGACTCACAAGACAGTGGAACAATGGTTATTATATTATTATACGATGTTGGAAGAAATTAATTGCTGCTGGCAGAGATCACAAATTCAAATGGATGGTCTGAGACTGAGTAATGCACAGCTGCTTTTGCCTTCCTTTGTCCATTTGGTTGCTGTCTTATCTCTTAGGCAGCACTCAATACAGTTGGCCCTCCGTTTTCGCAGAGGATCCGTTCCATACCCTCACCCCCCCAAAAAAACCCTGAGACTCGCCGATAATTCAAGCCCCATAGGCTTCAATGGGGTATGCCACCTCCATTGATCTTAACAGAGGTCACCTCTCCGTGAATATTGAAAACCGCAGATCTCAAGTCCGCAAGAACAGAGCGACGACTGCATTTCAAATTGTGGCACTCTGCACGTGTCTGAGGAATATGGCTTTTAGCCCTCCCCATTTGCATCTTTGATTTTTGTAGGTTTTATTATTCACGGATTTGATTAATATGTTATCTCTAGGTCCTCCACCGTGACTCTGGCAGAGTCCCATTGAAGAACCTAGAGATTCCTAGAGAAAACACTTCTCTAGGCATTTGTAGTTCCTCCAGTGCAATTCTGTGGTCAACCTCTATTGGATTTTGTCCATAGAGTTGTGCTGGAGGACCTAAAAATGCCTAGAGAGGTGTTCTATCAGTTTTTTTAAAAAAAGTAGTTTTTTTTAATTTGCAGTTTTTCCATTTTCATGGGGGTCCTGTGGCCCTATCCCCAGAGAATGTGGAGGACCCACTGTATTTACACTTCTCTCCTCTAAAAGACAAAGAGACAGGAAAAACTTGTCCATTTACCCTTACGGCAGGGTCTGACAGTACTGGACATCCTGGCTAATTGTTACATGTGAATGCAACTAGCTGGTTTATCTTGCATGTGCAAAAGGAACCATGCTTTTCACATCCTCTCCCAGTTTACTTCAGTCTTGCAAGATTCACAAGAATAAGGAAAAAACCCACAGAGCTTGCACTTTAATTTTGCAATCTTTATACCACTGTGTAACTATTTAAAAATAAAGCAAAGGAGCAGGGAAGTTTGAAAACCCAATTATGTAGTAAAGATACATAAAGATACTGTGGTCTTTTACTTTGAGGAAAAATTCTGACAGAATGTCCCTGAGCATGAGCAGAGTGCTTTTTTTCCTGACCTTCCTCCTGGTATCCTGCCTTTCTAAGTGGCAGCAGCAATCCTGTGGGCACTATATTGCCTGAAGACTTGGCAATCTTTTTAATTTAGCCTTCTAAGAAGGCATGAATCACTAGAATCGCCTTCCCTGATTAGTTTCCCAGACTCAGAAGTCCTTTTATCCCTCCTATATTTGGTTTAAATGCTGCCCCGCCTATTATTGTTTGTTTGATTATGATTTATTTTAATTATGTGTTTGTATCATTGTTTTAATGTAAAAATTGTTTAATTCCTTTAAGGGGTGGGGGGGCTGTGGGATTTGGATGGTATTTTAACATTGTATGATGTTTTTAAATTGTTGTGAGCCGCCTCGATTGCGTGACAGAGGGGCGGGATATAAATAAAATTTATTATTATTATTATTATTATTATTATTATTATTATTATTATTATTATTATTATTATTAAAAATACAACAGTGCTAGGAAAGGTAGAGGGTAGAAGAAGAATAGAATCCTAGAGTTGGAAGAGACCTCAAGGGCCATCCAGTCTAACTCTATTCTGCCATGCAGGAACTCACAATCAAAGCACCCCTGACAGATGGCCATCCGGCCTCTGTTTTAAAATCTCCAAAGGAGGAGACTCCACCACGATTGTGTTCCACTGTTGAACATCTCTTACTGTCAGGAAGTTCTTCCTAATGTTGAAGTGGAATCTCATCCACTTGTTCCATGTCCTGTTCTCTGAAGCAATAGAAAATAAGCATGCTCCATCCACAATATGACATCTCTTCAGATATTTAAACAGGGCTATCATATCACCTCTTAACCATCTCTTCTCCAGGCTAAACATACCCAGCTCCCTAAGCTGCTCCTCATAGGGCTTTATGGTTTCCAGACATTTCACCATTTTGGTCTCTCTCCTCTGGACATGCTCCAGCTTGTCAACATCTTTTTTGAATTGTGGTGCCCAGAACTGGACACAGTATTCATGTGAGGCCTGACCAAAGCAGAATAGAGGGGTACTATTAATTTCCTTCATCTAGACACTATACTTCTGTTGATGCAGCTAAGAATCACATTGGCCTTTTTAGCTGCCGCATCACACTGTTGACTCATGTTCAACTTGTGGTCTACTAAGACTCCTCGCTCGCTTTTACACGGAGTCTTGTCAAGCCAGGTGTCCCCTGTCCTATATCTATGCATTTCATTTTTTTATTTTTTATTTTTGTCCCTAAGTATAGTACCTTACTTTTCTCCCTGTTGAAATTCATTTTGTTAGTTTTGGCTCAGCTTTCTAATCTTTTAAGGAGAGTATGGATGCATGCCAGATGGATCAACTCAACCAAGTGGGTTATGGGCATGGGTTTGCAGGACCTATGCAGAGCAATAGAAGATCAGGTGTCTTGGAGATGTCTCATCCACAGGGTTGGCATGAGTTGGGATTGACTGGGGAAGGGGCAGCTAAAAACAACCCTTTTTCCCCCCTTAAAAGGGGCAGCGAAAAACTCACAGTTTTGGGAGGCATTTTGCAGCCTGCTTGCTGATCTGGAGGCCTGAGGGATACAGCCTAGTTCCTGAAAGAAAACCCCCCAGGACAGAGCATTAAATCCCACATGGGAAAGATTCTTTTTGTAGAGAACTGGTACCATCTTCCAGAAAAGTACACCCTTTCCTTAGAAGATTCCCCCTTTCATCTCAGGAATGCGAACTGAAAATGTAAGCAAGAGCGGCTGCTTTTTTTCTTCAAACATTTGCGATAGACCCCACGGGAGGCAAAAATCAAAGCTGTGGAAATGCCTGTTCCCTGACTTTAAACAATATTGCAGCCTGCTAAGATGCTTGTTTCTGCCCCTGAGATTTTGAACACTTTTTATAAACTAGTGAAATCCCACTTCAGCAATTCCCTGTTGGCTGGAGTCTGTATTGTTGGGTTACCTCTGAGACAAATCTCTCTTAAGATCTAGAAGTTTTGTGCATGAGTTTTTGCTGAGTATTTTACATTTAGTACCCAGGACCCTGTTTTTGTATATTGTAATGAGAGCTAGTGTGGTATAGTTGGATTAAGACTCTGGAGAGCAGAATTTGAATCTCTGTTCAATCATGGAAATTCACTGGGTGACCTTGGGTGAAATCTCTCAGCCTCAGAGAAAGGCAAAAGGAAGCCCCCTCTGAATAAATCTTGCAGAGAAAAGGCCATGATAAATGCCTTAATGTTGCCTTAAGTTGGAAATGACTAACAGGTATACAGCAACAAGACTGGATCAGCATGGTATAGTGGTTTGAATATTACCCATGGACTATAGGAAGGTAGCTTTCAAATTCTTGCTTGGCTATGGAATCTCTCTGGGTGACTTTGGGCAAGTC
>JAIPUX010001232.1:173625801-173640248 GCA_020142125.1 Phrynosoma platyrhinos | reverse complement strand
ATAATAATAATAATAATAATAATAATAATAATAATAATAATTATTTCTCTCCCGCCCCTCTACCGAAGCAATCGGGGCGGCTTACAGTAATAAAATCTCAACAATGAATCCTCCCCAACCCAAACCCACCCTCACTTTGCTCAGTTCCTACACACAAATACATGCATATAACAACAACAACAACAATCAAAATCTAAAAATCTTTGTGACCAATGCATTTTGGATAAGGGATACTCAGCCTGTACCTCAAGTAGGATATAGAGGTAGTCTAGGTAAGTCATAGACAATTATTTTAGTCACAGCTGGTAAAGTTATTGCTGATCATACTACTACACTTTTTCATTTTTGTTCTTCAGACTTTGTTAGTAAATAACATTTACCCGGTTTCCCACTGTTAGGGAAATTATTATTTTTGTTTTCTTGTGTTTCTTCCCATCAATATTACTTTATGTCCTTCAAATTAAAATAGAACAGCAGAATGCCTGGAAGGATATCAGTGCCTTTCTCAAAAAAAGGTGACCTTTTTGTTTCTATCATGTTGGGAGCCAGGTGCTTTGAAAGTGTGATTGATAGAATTTATGATACAAAAGGTTTTGTGACACAACAACGCTGTAGATGGGAGGCTAGATATTTGCACTTGTATGAGTCTAGATTGCAGTTGTGATTGGAATAAAAATACCATCAGATTCAAGAACATTAGGAGGGAAGGGAGAGTTCCTGGATTAATAATTTTAATCCACGAATGCTGTATGGCCTCAACCCAGAAGAGTGTGGAAGTTTTGCAGCAAAAAATAAAAATAAATAAATAAATAAATAAAATTAATTGCCTTATCAATATGACCTCCTGAATGTGTGAAGATGATGATAACCGGTTCACTGGATAGGGTATTAGTTTTAATTAGAGGGATTATGGGGTTTTATTGTGGGCGGGGGAATATTGTTGTTATGGTTTTTTATATATTTTATGTTTTGTATTTTTATATTACTTGTTATCCCGCTTCGATCCACAGGGGGAGGCGGGAAATACAAATAAAAATATCATCATCATCATCATCATCATAATCATCATCATCATCCAAGTCTTGTTGAATTGCAGCTTCCACTATTCTTCACTATTGGCTATGCTGGCTATAGCTGCTGAGTGTACAGATAAACAGCATCAAGATAATGGGATAATTCAGCACCTGACAGTAAGAGATGTTTGACAGTGGAATAAACTCTTTTGGAAAGTGGTGCATTCTCCTTCATTGAAGGTTTTTAAACAAAAATTGGGTGGCCACCTCCCAGGCTGCTTTAGCAATGGTTTCCTGCAGTGACAGGGGATTGGACTAACTGGCCTTTGGGATCCCTTCCAACTTGCTGGTTCTATTATTCTAATCTAATCCCATTCCTGTCCTAGAAGGCAACACCTAAAATCCAGCTATCCATTTTAGAATATTCCATGCTCTGTATTCTGTAATGTGCCCCCTTAGGTATATCTTTATTTTTTATTCAAAGCAGCTGGAGAAGGCAGGAGCCAAGATTTCTTGGCAAAATATCCAATTATTTTTTTCCCTGCTTTGTTAGGCACTCTAATAAATATAAATGATTAGCTGCATCCTTCTGGGATCCAGAGCAGACTTAGCTGAAATGCTGTTTGATGTTTTAAAAAATTCTCCCTGTCTCTCTTCCTCCGTAAAAATAAACATGGGGCTTATGGGCGGAATATAAGAACGGAGAGAGACTAGTTTTTTTGTGGGTTTTTTCGGGCTGTGTGGCCATATTCTAGAAGAGTTTCTTTCTGACGTTTCGCCAGCATCTGTGGCTGGCATCTTCAGAGAATGCTGGAATGGAAGAGAGTGGGTCTATATATACTGTGAGACAGACCCACTCTCTTCCATTCCAGCATTCTCTGAAGATGCCAGCCGCCGATGCTGGCGAAACGTCAGAAAGAAACTCTTCTAGAACATGGCCACACAGCCCGAAAAAACCCAACCCTACAAGGCTGAATCTTGAAGGTAATTCAGATGTTATCACAGAGTGTTTTCTACAAGGTAGCATTGATGTAAGATGCTGAGATTTTGTCAGTGACTGGCTGGCATTGCTTTGGGGCTCCTCCTGTCAGCCTGTGTGCTTGCTCCTGTGCCCCTGTCATGTCTGTTTAAGTTGTGCATTTGTAAATAGAACACTTCAAAGCAGGGGAACATCTCTTGTGGTTTCTCCTTCAAAGGAGACTCTGCTTGTAGAAAAAGACAGGACTGTGTGAAACTGTAATTAAAACATTAGAAACTTCAAAACCTCTGTGCATCCTGGTAAGAACAGAAGATACAGATCCCCAAATAGAAGGCAGGTTTTTTTTTTTTTTTTTTTTAAATTCAAGGGTCTTGTTTTGTCTAGGGCTCTCATGACACATCCTCCTAATGGCTGTTTTCTTTTTCACTGGGTTCTTTTCCTGTTATTTTCCTGTTAACGTTGAGGGGCTAGTCTTTTGCCTCTGGGTTGGTGCACTTAATGGCATTTCTAACATTTCTGTGATGCTTCCACTTCCAACCAGCTGTGACTTGTGACTGGCTTTATATGCAACCAGTTCCAGTTGCAGTGCCCATCATCCCCAGGTAGTGCTGGGAATGTCTCTAGTTGAAAACCCCAGAAGCTCCTTCTAGCCAGTGTAAGGACGTTATCACATGGGGGAAATCTGCTGGTTAATCCACACAAATCCCAAACAGAAACTGGATTTGTGCCTCACGATTTCACACGAGGTCGCACAGAATCTGGACAGAAACTGGTATTATCCGAGATCTTTTGAAATTCGGTAGTTTTGAGGAAATGCATTTGCGAAATTACAGTAATTTTGCATTTACCGTAATATGAAAAGCAACTGCGCATTTGGGAGCATTTCTCTGCTTTTCCCATGGTTCCAGCGAGCATTCCTGTGTACTAGAATGTACTAGAAATGAGCAAGAAGCTCATTTCTAGTACATTTATGGGCTTTTCTCACTTGTGTGTGAACGCTAAATGCGCTTACTGTAATTTCGCAATTAAGGTAATTACGTGTGAAAGCCATTTGCGGAATCAAGGTTTATTTTTGGTTTATTTTTGGAATGCCTCATTTCCACTTTATTATCGCTTTCTGGCCCACATGTGATAACGTCCTAAGACTGGGGCTTACTCCCAAGTAGGCATGTATAGAGTTGAGCTGTGCATCTGTGCTTGGTGGACAACTGGTAAGAATTTTATTTGTCTATGTGAATAAGACACATGTGAGAATTTTTGTGCAGTTTTTGGCCTAGTGTTTGTACATCCTGAAATATTTAGCAGAAACACACATGGTTTTATTTGCACAAACAAAATCACAAAAATCCCATGGTTTATTACACACTTGCACACACACCAATTTCCAGAAACATATGTGGGTGTTTTGTTGTGAAAATCCTGTTTTTGTGTTAAAAAAAAAAGTGGATGTTTGCCCCAAACCCCAATGTATCCTCTGGAAACAATTTTTTTACATGCAAAAAGATGTTTTTCCTTTGTTGTTGCTGTTTTGTGCCCTCAAGTCATTTCTGACTTATGGCAACCCTAAGGCAAACCTGTTATGGATTTCTTTGCAAGATTTGTTCAGAGGAGGTTTGCCATGGCCCTCCTTTGATGCTGGAGAGTGTGACTTGCCCAAGGTCACCCAGTGGGTTTCCATGGCTGAGTGGGGATTTGAACCCTGGTCTCGAGAATCATAGTCTAGTGCTCAAATCACTACATGATGCACATGGCCCTGTTGCGGTTCAAAGTATTTTAGGTTGGTGTTGGTGTTGTATGGTGCAATTAAGATGCGTTAGCTTAACAAAAGACCTACTTCTGTCAGAGATTCCACCTCAACGTTAGGAAGAACATCTTAAGAGTATGAGCTGTTCGACAGTGGAAGACACTCCCTTGGAGAGTGGTGGCATCTCCTTCTTTGGAGGTCTTTAAACAGAGGCTGGATGGCCATCTGTCAGAGATGCTTTGATTTTGAGTTCCTGCATGGCAGAAGGGGGTTGGACCCTTGGGGTCTCTTCCATCTCTGTCATTCTATAATACTTCCTGCATAGACATGGCTGGGGAGGCTGTCATGGTGAGCGCCTGTCCTTTTAAATTTACAATTCCACCACTGAGTTTTTGGATTGGCTGCTTTGAGTGAAGAAAGGTGGAATATAAGTGCAGTAAATAAAGCTTGGATAGGAAAGCTCTCCAGCGTGGTGTGCATTCCTCTATTATCCCAAATCATATTTAATGAAATACCTAGTCGTGGTACTGATGTTATGCACCATCAAGTCAGCTTTGACTTCTGGCAATCCTGTGAATGAAAGGCCTCCAAGATACTGTGTTATTAACAGTCCTGCTCATGGCTTGCAAAGTCAGGGCTCTGACTTCTTTGACTGATTCTCTTCCTATTGCCTTCAGCTTTACCAGTCATTATCATCCTTTCCATTTTCATTCTCTCATGCTAATGTCAACAATAGTATAGCTTCACTTGGTCATTTGAGCTTTTAGAGCAGGGTAGGCAACCTTTTTGAGTCGAGGGCCAGGTTGCTGTCCCTCAGACAACTGGGGGGCCGAAGCACCAAAAATAAATAAAATTAAAAAATTTAAAAAATTTAAAAAATATGCATGCACATTATCTCAGCCCCAGAAAAGCCATGGCAAAACCTTTTGGAGATTTTGCCAAGAAAACCCCAAGAACAAGTAATAACAACAATAATCAATATCATCATGAGGGGTGGCAGCGGCGGTGGCAGGACCGACCTGGGGCCAGTCCAAAGGCCTCGGGGGCCGCATCCGGCCCCTGGGCCTTACGTTGCCTATCCTTGTTTTAGAGGGAGTTCAGGCTTGATTTGCTGACAGACCCATTCATTTCTCCTTTTGTTAGTTCATGGTATCTGCAGAACTCTCCTTCAGCACCACCACATTTCAATCAAATTGATTCTCGTCTTGTTAGATTTCTTCACTGTCTAGCTTTCACAACCCCACATAGAAATTGGAAGTACAGGTTAGGTCGCTCTTACTCAAAATGCTTGGAAAAAGAAGTATTTTGGATTTTGGAATACCTGTATTTGCATATATGTACATAATGAAATACCTTGGAGGAGGTGGGACCGAACTCTTAACATAAAATTAATGTATGTTTCGTATACACCTTGTACAATAGTCTGAAGATACTTTCATACAGTATTTTTAATAATGTTGTGGATGAAGTTTGTGTACATTGAACCAAAGGTGTCACTATCTCAGCCACCCATGAAAAAAGTTTGGTTTTTCAAGTATTTCAGATTTTGGACTTCTGGATAAAAGAGACTCAAACTGTACTATAGAATGGATGATTCTGACTTTGGTATTTAATAAAATGTTTTTACAGATAAGGCTCTGTCCTGCACAGCTATTTTTCTCAGTCTTATCTTTCTTCTGATTTCTTGACTGCATTTTCCATTTTGTTGTATAAAAGTGCAGAACATCTATAACATTTTTAAAATGTTGTTATCCTCTTAAGTTATGTAAATTGTTTGTGTCATTATTTTTGTTTTACTGACATTCACCTGTAACCCTGCATTCACAGTTTCTTCCTTAACTTTCATTAATAGTTGTTCAAAGTCTTTGCTATTTTCTGCTAATAACATGTGTCATCTGCATATCTTAAATTGCTGATGTCCCTTCCTCCAGTATTTATGCTTCCTTCCTCTGAGTCTAATCCAGCTCCCTATACCGGTATATGTTCTCTGTATAAATTAAACAGATAGGATGATAGCATACTGACAGATAAGACAGTATACCTTTAAAGCAAGACAAGTTGCATTCATAGGAAGATAACAATCTTTTTACAAAATTAAATTGTCAACTGCTTATGTGCCTGCAATAAAAGTCCAGATAGTTCTGGTATACCTGAGAGATATTTTTCCTACATCCATGGTGCAAAGATAGGGTCTAGAGTCTTGGCACTGTTTGCCGTTCTATGCTGTAGATATTTGAAAAATGATTCCAGGAGCCAAATAGATCCGTCTCTCAATTCCCTCGCTGCAAATGAGCAATTTAAATGGGCAGCTTTCATTTTTCTTCTAAAGCATTTCATATTAATCACATTCTAACAGCTGAATAAATACAGTGAGTTTGTAGCAGAAGGATTAATCCAGTATGGATATCACTGTCATCCTTTCATACCCCCAAGACTTCCTAGATCTCAGCATGCTTACTTATAACTGAATTTTGGGTATCATTTCCATTCAGGTATGTACGTGTGTGACGGTGTGTATTTCCTTTTAAAGGGTATTTTCTTTTTTAAAAAACACAATTTTTCTGTTTCCTAAATATGTAGGTTTTTGCTTGAGAGTCTTTAATGGCTGCTGAAATAATCCAGTTTGACACCAATTTAATTGCCATGGCTCAATGCTATGGAATTCTGGGAACTGTAGTTTTGTGGGATATTTAGCCTTCCCTGTTGGGGGGCTCTGGTACCACTTTGTTGTTGTTAGCTGCCCTCAAGTCAATGACAAGTCACTGATATTTTCCACTATTAATATTATTAATAAAAAAAGTTAAAAATATTGCGTAGTCCACACATCTTAGATTGTTGATGTTCCTTTCTCCTATCTTCACTCCTTTTTCTTCCGGGTCTAAACCAGTTCATTGTATATTTTCTTTGTACAGGTTGAACAAGTATGCTTATAATATGCATCCTTGCCTGACCCCTTTTCCAATTGGGAACCATTCTGTTTCTCCATATTCTGTTCTGACAGTGGCCTCTTGTCCTGAGTACAGATTCCTCATCTGGACTACCAGATGTGTTGGCACTCCCATGAATTCCATAGCATTAAGCCATGGTAGTTAAAGTGGTGTCAAACTGGATTATTTCTGCAGTTGGCATTCCATCTGCTTTTCAACCTCTTGTGCTTTAATTATAAAACAACACAAAGCTGAGCATGGTTCTCTGTGTTGAGACAGAGCCTGTTAATGCTGAACCTCCTCCATCCTGTGACTTCAGCTCTTCTGACTCTGCTGATGGGCATCGACTCTTGCACCTTGCTATCATTAGATGATATTATTTCTCTCAACCTGCCTCCCTGCAGGAATATAGGGAAGAAAAATGGTAATAAAGACAAACTCGCCTAGGCTAAATTGAAACATTTGGACTGGAGGGAGCATAGCGAGGGAGGTATCGACTCTTTGTTAGGCATACCCATCTCCTACTGAGGGTAATTGGCGTTAAGCGAGTGTGTCTGTGAGACATGAGAATGCTTCTCCTATAGTTTCCAAATTGGGCTTGAACAAATGGCTGCATTGTTGCTCAATTATAAAATCATAAAATCATAGAGCTGGAAGGCCATCAAGTCCTTGGGCCATCAAGTCCAAGCCTGTGCTCAATGCAGGATCTCCAAATAGAGCATTCCCAGTATGTTGTAGTGGTTTGAGCATTGGACTGTGACTCTGAAGACAGGGTTTGATTCCTGCTTGGCCATGAAACCCAATAATAAGTTTGTCTTAGGATCGCTATAAGTTGGAAATGACTTGAAGGCACACAGCAACAATTATTTTGCTTGCTCTCATCAGGCTGCGTTCCAGCTTGTGGATAGTCTCCTTAAATAACAATGGTCAAATAATAAACACTAAATCAAATAACATAAGTTTATTCAGAAGAAGGGACTTTTCTATCCATTTTGTAGTCTGCAGGATAATATATGTGCTTACCAGTAAATCTATAATATTAACCTGAGAGATATATCTCCATGCTTTTGTACAGATCTGATGAATTGAGTAGCAAATGAGCCACATTTAATGCTTGGAGACCTCATCCAGGAGAGACCACTGCTTTTGGCATTCCTGTTAAGGCTTTGAGCATAATAAAACATGATAGCACCTGCTGTGTATTTGCAGTTTCGCTTTGCAGTTACAACATTCTAGCAGCATAGGTATGCTGCAAGACAAACAGAAGGAGAAGTTAAGTTTTCCTTCTTAAAACAGTGGTGGGCAATTGTAGGAGTCACCAGATTAGCTCCCTAGGAACCTGGGGTACACACCCCAACCACACACCCGACACAAAACCCATGATTTTTTGCGCCCAAATATTTCCTCAAGGGGGTTTAAGGGAGTATTTTCACTACATTTCTGGGCCAAGGAGAGCTGGAACTGGAAGATAGATACCCATTGTTATGTAGAAGAAGTAAACAAAAGAAATTAAACTGCACAGACATGACCCATGTCCCATTCTAATAGCTATGAAAACTGTAAAAGTAGGTTGCTAACAGGAACATTTGCTCTCTGGATCTGTTACCAGCTTTGGAATGGCCAGGCTAACATAAATGAGCCCTTTTCAATGCCTCTGGAGATTGTTAACATTTGGCTATGATGCTGATAAGGATGCTGTCACCCATCTGTCAGGTGTCAGGGTGGCTAATGTGTGTTACTTCCCTTGATGTAAAATATGGTAAGACAGCTCTGCTGCTGTCATGTCCTACCTGGAGAAGGTCTTTTCAAATAAAGAAAGGGAAAACAAAAATCAGGATGACAGGACCCAACTGGAGACAGAGGAGACTATGAGTTCTGCTATGGCACCAGCAGAACTTGGTCCATCCCAGGCAACAGCTACAGATCAAGAGAGAAAGGTATTTGATCACTTGAATGACTTAAATTAAATTGCCAGGAGCAAAAGATCAGGTAAGACCTTGCTTCAATTTAAATAGAAGAAGCAGAGCTAATGAGGTCAGCTGGGCAGGTTAACTCCTGGCTATAAATTAGCTCAGCCCAGATGATTTGGTTTCAACAAAACAACAGTTCCCAAACTTCTGTGCAATCCTATTTGAAATGCCTGGCCTTCACTACTTACTTTTGGGCTAATATTTCCAGCAGCCTCCTTTTCAGCTTTGGACTTTGCTCAGGTCTGCTTTTTGGACAATGCTTCTGTTTGTAATCTGTGTAAACCTTGAGACTGGCCTGGCCTTATCCATCCAGTTCCTGTTGTCTACAGGTGTGCTTACCTGAAAGCTTGCTGGCTTTAAACATGGGAGGGGCCTGTACTTGGATAGTACTGAAATGATGGATAGAAAGTAGAAGAAAGGAGATGTTACATAAATGTTAGGAAAAACTATGTGATTAAGAGTTGCTTGACAGTGAAGGTTGCGTATCCTTATCTGAAATGCTTGGGACCAGGAGTGTTTTGGGGTTTGGATGTTTTTGGATTTTGGAATACCTGTACATACATCGCTATTATGAGATGGAACCCAAGCTAAAACATAAAATTTATTTATGGTTCATATACACCTTATGCACATTGTCTGAAGGTAATTTTATGCCCATAAATTTTGTGCATGAAACAAAGCTTGTATACCCTGATCCATCAGAAAGCAAAGGTGTCACTATCTCAGCCACCCATGAAAAAAGCTTTGGTTTTGGAATAGTGGGGATTTTGGAATTATGGATAAGGGAGACTGAACCTGCAGAAGAGACAAGGTTTTGTCCATTGTGTGGGAAGTATTTAAGGAAACTTAAATACCTTTAGGGCAGGGGTAGGCAACCTTTCCCCTTTAAGGGCTGAGGGACTTCAACTCCCAGAATCCCAGGAGCTATTGGCCAACATGGGACTATTGGCCAACATGGCTGAAGCTTCTGGGAGCTGAAGTCCCTTGGCCCTTAAAGGGGAAAGGTTGCCTATCCCTGCTTTAGGGTATAAAGAGAGAGTAGGTAGCTACTGTCAGGGATTTTTTAGGTGTAGATAACTGTACTGGCAGGTTTTGGACTATATTGCTCTTGAGGTACCATTCACCCCTCTGTTTCTTGAGTCCTGGAGCTGGCAAAGCAGTTTGGACCTTGGCATCAATGCTTTTATGTATTTCAGAAGAACTCTCTCTACCCACATCAGTGGATGCTGTGTCCCAGAATTTTAGCAGCAAAATGAACTATTCTTTCTCCTCCTCCATACCACCAGTGTGATCCCCTTCCTTTTCATTTCTTGTGGACTCAGCAGCATCCTTCAGGGCTGCAATTCAAAGCTTGCACACTGTGACATTTCCATATAGCTAGACCTAGTCATTGATATTAATTGTAGCCCTGGGTTTGGCTATACATAGATGTACCCGTTATTTTTGGTGGAAAAGGAAAGCCACCCTCTGGTTCTCCTGGCAGCAGCACATTTAAATAAGTGCAGAGTCCTACTGGCTCAGGTTGTGTAAAGGCTGGAAGGTTCTTTGATGCATTTTGTTTTGAGTCATCCTGTCCTGATTATGTAGAGCTGCTGTTCTTTCTTCCCCAGATGTAACACGTTTGGGCTGGACTCTTGAGTATGAAAGTAGGCTGTTTGCAGTTCTTAATAATTGGAACATTGGTTTTCATGTCAATGTTACAGTGAATCCACTGTAGGCTTTAATCCAACTTTTAAAGGGTTTAACCAAAATGCTTAAACTAATCTGGGGACAGTCTCAGGCCTTGAGAGCCAGCATGATGTAGTGGTTTGAGCATGGGGCTATGACTCTGGAGATCAGTGTCAAATCCTCACTCAGCTGTAGAAACACACAAACCTTGGACAAGTCATAATATCTTGTCTTCAGAGGATGGCAATGGCAAACACCCTCTGAAGAAATTTGCCAACAAACCTCATTATGGGTTTGCCTTAGAGCAGGGTTCCCAACCTTTTTGATTTGTGGAACCCTTATTTCTATGGTGGAGCCCCTAAATGTCCTACCCTATGTCTTATAGGTTAATAGTGTTTAGGAATATATAAGAATATATTCTTATTCTTTAATTTCATTCAATATTTATTTATTTCATTTTCCTAGAGTGCTGTGGAGCACCTGGGAAGTGCATGCAGAGTCCTAAGGGCTCCTTGGAGCACAGGTTGGGAACCCCTGATTTAGAGTAACCATAAGTTGGAAATGACTTGAAGGCACACAACAACAATAACTTACGCCTTACCAGGGAGTACAAATTACTGAGGTCTGGTGATCTAGGAGGGGGCCTAGGACACCTTTATTTGTTGATTGTTGATATTTTATGTGTTGTTGATTTGACGTGCATTGTAAATTTACTGAAGAAAAAAATAATGATATACAACATTCTGTGTTGCATGCTGCTGCACCATTGCTCCAAGAGAGCATGCATCACTTGGACTACTGTGTCCAGTTCTGGGCCCCACAATTCAAAAAGGATGTGGAAAAGCTGGAGCATGTCCAGAGGAGGGCAACCAAAATGGTGAAGGATCTGGAAACCATGTCCTACGAGGAACGACTTAGGGAACTGGGTATGTTTAGCCTGGAGAAGAGACGGTTAAAGGGGGGATATGATAGCCTTGTTTAAATATTTGAAGGGGTGACATATTGAGGATGGAGCAAGCTTGTTTTTTGCTGCTCCAGAGAATAGGACATGGAACAATAGATGCACATTACAGAAAAAGATTCCACCTAAACATTAGGAGGAACTTCCTGACAATAAGACCTGTTTGACAGTGGAAGACACTTCCTTGTAGAGTGGTGGGGTCTCCTTTTTGGAAGTCTTTAAACAGAGGTTGGATGGCCATCTATCAGGGGTGCTTTGATTGTGTATCCCTGCATTGCAGAATGGGGTTGTACTGGATGCCACTTTGCATCTGGCCCTCTACTGCAACAAGGCTATCTGACCATATTGTACTGCTGTTGGGAAAATCTATTCTGTATCCAGCTGCTGTGTGGATTGCAGCTAAACTCAGAAGGGGTAGGGAAGATCTGAAGAGATGTACCAAATCTTTTGCTAATCAAAAAGTCCCACATGCTTTGACCCTGTAATCTCAGGTTCCACAGCAGCACTGGCTGCTGTTGAATAGAGAAGATGGTTTTGAAATTCTAAATGGCTAATGGAAGCTGCTTTGGGAGCCTTCCTGCCTGTTAGTGTGCTGCCACAATTCCTGCACCACCTTTGCATTTGCATTTTCAGTTCCACCCATGCATTTTGTTCCTTTATTAATATAAAATAGAGTGCTCTGCTTATGGTTTTGAAAACAAAGACAAGAGTTTAAATACACTGAAATGAAATAAGTGCATGTATCTCTGGGAGTGTGGGATAGTTTTGGGGAGTTGGGAAGAATAAGTGAAATCGCTAGGCAGATTTTGGAGAAGATCATAAGGAGTTTCAGAATCGATCAGACCCTGATACTTGGCACCTACAATGGCCATCAGACCCTGACAGCATGCTTATTAGCCTTGCTAAGTGGGCATGATGTGTGTTGTAATCCCTGTACATGTGGAGGCTCTCCAGTTGGGTTCATTGGTGATGGAAACCTACAGGCATTAATGGTTAATATTGATGGTTAAATCATTGCCCTCCTAACCTGCTCCAGCTGGTTTATATTCTTCTTAAAATGGTGCCATGCAAGAGGGGTTATGGTCATCTGGGGAGCTCAAGAGGCCCAGAGCGAAACTCCAGGAGAGCCAGATTTGGCCCAAGTCCTGAGGTTTTCCACTTCTACTCTAGAAGCAACCCCAGTGCTCCCTTTCTCCAGGATGGAGTGTGTTTCAGATAAATCATGAAAGTATGTTACAGACGGCCCTCCATAGCCACAAATTCAATCATCCACAGCTTAAAAGTCTTCCCAAAATACATAAATCCCAAAAAGCAAACCTTGATATTGCCATTTTATATAATGGACACTATTTTGAAGTGCTGTTGCATGTTTCATGGACTTGAACATCCATGGATTTTGTTTCCCCCCCTTTTATTTATTACAAATAAATCATATGTTAAAAACATAGACATACACAGCACTAACACATCATATATAATACTAGCACAACAAAACATATTTACATATATTCCCTCATCCAAAGCTAAACATGATCTTGTCTACACGTTAACCCGTTTTTAAGCTATTATATTAGTCTATTATAGTCTGACTTCCTTAACTTTACCCTATGACTGAAAAATTAACATCTATGGATTTTGCTATCCATAGGGGTCCTGGAACCAAACCCCAAGTGGGATACCAAGGGCCCACTGTACCATGGCTGCCTCTGGTGGTTGTAGTAATGCAATCCAGAGGGTTAGCTGGACAGAAAAGCTCTCCCTTCTGTGCATGGCAGATTCATCAGGCATCTCTGTGCTGTTCCATTTTGGGCAGAGTGTGAATAATTTGCTTCTTTTCTATAACTGTAGTGTCTCCTCCCTTCCTTTCTTGTGTTGGCAATTACGAATTCCCTTAGTGTCGCTCTCCTTTCTTGTACTCTGCAGGAGGACCATTTATCTTGCTCTTCTCATCCTGCTCTGTTGACATGAAGTGCTCACACCCTTCTCCTCCCTACTGGTTCTGCTTCAGTGATGCATCTGCCTGGAAGTGTCAAAGAGAACAAACAAGATGACTCTCTAATAAGCCAGACCCTTCTGTCAAAATCAGCCCATCCTCCTTTGCCCTCTGCCCTTCAGCAAATATACTTTTCTGTGCATTCTGTTTTGGGCATGGCAAGTCGTTTACTGCTGTATCTTGCTTTTAATTCAAGAGTCTTGGGAACCTTGGATTCAAACAGAAAGAGAAACAGTGGAAAGGATGAGGCAGGTAGTTTGTCTTCATGAAGAATGGATGGCTAGTGTGTGGAATAACAGAAGCAGGCTTTAAAACTATCACATGCTCTGCTACTGCCAAGCTTAGGTGGTAGTTAGTGAAAAAAGGTACCCATTATTCATGATGTTTCTCTGCCTATGCCTGCTATTTATCAGGCTGCAAGTTTGGCCAGGCTGGAGAAGGAGGGCTTTAGGGGTGGAAATGGTGGGTTCATCCAGATTTTATTGAACTGCAGCTCCCAGCTGCTCTTGTAACATAGCCAATGGTACGTAAGGCTGGAAGTTGCAGTTCAATAATATTTGGAGCACTACACAATTCTCAATCTTGGTATAGACATATCCACTGGTCTGATTATGTAATGCAGCTTCATATGTTCATATGGCATTAAACCAATCTCTTAGGAATAATGCAGTTTGGCACCACTTTTTCTACACTCAGCCATACTACACATAATCAGCTCCCTCAACCTTTTCTCATAAAGTTTGGATTCCAGATACTTAACCATTTTGGTCCTGCTTATCTGGTCATGATCTAGCTTTAGTCTGGTGTGGGAATTGTGTCACTTCCAGGCTTTACTGGGCCTGTTTTGCTCTTGGGAAGAAAATCAGACATCCAGCAAACAAACAAACAAACAAATCCCACAGCATCCTACGAGAGGCAGGGCTCACACAAAACAGTGGCAGAGAAGTGAAAGTAGTCCACTCTGGTCCAAGTTGTCTAGGGTTTAGTCTGGGCAGGTAGTCCAGAAGAGGAGTCAGGAGTCCAAGTGGAGTTCAAGGCAAAGAGGTAAATCACAGAACACTGCACCACCGTTGCTTCTTCCAAGAATGGTTGGCTGTCAGAGACACCTACCTGGAGGAGGTGCTGGGTTATTTATAGCCTGTCTGAATAATAATAATAATAATAATAATTTATATCCCGCCCCTCTGCAGAG
>JAIPUX010001232.1:173594356-173610932 GCA_020142125.1 Phrynosoma platyrhinos | reverse complement strand
GACTGAATTTGCACTATTTCTGACAGTCTGCAACCCCCCTGAGTCTTTGTGTCTATGCAAGACTATGTTGGTATCAGAAATACCAATACCCTTGGTACATATTAGTGTGTGCCCTGACTACCTGCTGTGACATTGGCTGCCTTCAACCTGTCACTGTACTCACCTGTCCTAGTCATCTGCGTTGCAGAGGGGTGGGATAGAAATAAATTTATCATCATCATCATCATCATCATCATCATCATCTGTGTGACTCCTGGCTACCAGGCTGAAATAGACCAGCTTCACTGAGGAACAGTGCTTGGCTTTGCAGGCAGCTTTCAGTGTCTGAATGAGCGTTGGACTATGACTCTGGAGAGCAGAGTTTGATTCCCAACTAGGCCATGAAACCCACTTGGGCAAGTCACACCCTCTCAGCTTCAGGGGAAGGCAATGGCAAACCTTCTCTGAAGAAATCTTTTCAAGAAAAGCCCATGACAGGTTCACCTTAGGGTCTCCATAAGTTGGAAACAACTTGAAGGCACACAACACACACAACCTTCTCCTTTTTGATTTGATTTGATCCCTCAGTGAGGCTTCTCCATTCTCTTCCTTATTAAAAAATTGACCTTGCATTTACTGAGCTTCACTTGGAAGTGTGTCTATTTAAATGCAAATTTGGACATTTTACATCCTAGAAGAGATGGTAGAGGGGTACTCACAGTGGTACCAGTTTATAGAGGTGATGTATATCAGGGCTTTTTAACCTATCTGATGTAAGGAACCACTAGTGTTTTTTTCCTCAATGGGTCAGGGACCAGTACCATATTTGTACCCATTGACTATGACTGCTTGCATTTTTTATTTCCTGGAAACTTGCTGTGGATTGGCACCAGTCCATAGACCACCTCTTTGTGTAGCACTGGGGCTCATGACTCTCTTGCTAATAACCCTATTCTCATAGCGATAGGACAGGCATGCAAAAGCGATAGAGTAAAAACAATTAAAAGGCTCCCAGAGAATGCTGTTTTAAAAGAACAAAGATGCCTTTAAATATAGGGAGGAACCAAAAATGTCTACCAGATAAGGTCCAGAGATAAGGTTCTCAGCTTGTGCCCCAAGTTGTGCAATGTCCTCCCCTTGGAGGCCAGATTGGTGCCAATGTTGGCTTCATGTTCATGGCTGTTTGTTAAAGTTTTGGGGAGCCTACGTGATTCACTGTAATAATAATAATAATAATAATAATAATAATAATAATAATAATAATAATAATAATAATAATTTATGTATATCCCGCCCCTCTGAGCACAATCGGGGTGGCTAACAACAATAAAAATACATAGTATAAAATCCTACACCAGTACACACCCACCCCCCTGTAAAATTTAATGCACATATTTTTAAACTGTTTTAACCTTTTTAATGTGTTCTAAATTATTAATGTGTTTAATATATATTTAGTCTGTTTCTATTATTGTATTGTTTTAAATTCTTTTAATCTATTTACATTGATTTTATTTGTACACTGAGATGGTGTGACATAAAGAGGGATATGAATATTTAAATAAATATGGAACAACTTGGGGTGGGGTATGCATGGGATGCAAGGTGGCTTACAGAGGCTAAAAACAAGATTATCTAAAAACCTGTTGACAAAATAAGTTAAAACACAGTTAAAAAATCATCACTTTAAAACACCATTACATTTTTCCCTTTTAATAAAATTTTTATTTATTTCAGTTTCACAAAGACTACTAAATCAACAACAACAAAATGTTCAAACAGGTTTATGAAAACACCATTAATTTTTTAAAAAGTATAAAATCATTTAAAAAACATAACAATAGGGCTGGCAAAACTCCTACATAAAGCTCCAGAGAGCCACCACCTGATAGAAAGATGGGCTTTCCCAACCTAGTCTCCCAATAGATGTGGTGGACTGCGTCTCCCATAATCATCATCCAGTCTTGCCATAGCTGATTAAAGATGTGACTATAAGTCCCTGGGTTCTCCCTGCCAGCTCATCTAATGGTCATGCTGATAAGGACATTCTTGAAGTTGACGTCTGAAAAGATAACTTTTCCAAATTGTAGCAAGGCTGGTATACACAAGATGGAGCAGGGTTCAGAATCATCCGTGTCTTCTTATTATTATTGGATGTGCTGGCTAGGGCTTTTGGGAGTTGCAGTCCAATGGGATTCTTATCCCAGGTTTGAGGAACCAGTTGTCTCAACCAGTGTATGATGAAATTTGTGGTGCTCCATGCTTTGTCATTCAAGGTGCATCAGCCCTATTTTGTTTCTTTCATGCTTTCAATTTTTGCCTTTTGTTTTTGATGGGGGGGAAAGGGAGTTTAATCCTTCATTCAGTCTCACAGAGTTTTGGCAGCATTGAATAATACCTGTGTCTAATCTCTTTCTAAATTCTCTCTTTTTGATCCTTCAGGTTTTTATACAATAGAATGGGATACTGGAGTGACTGGTCCATTCCAATCCTTGTTACCACTGCTACTGGCTTCACATATATCACAGCTTTATTGGTGAGATTTCTGATGCTGCTGTACCACCTAAAATCCCAATAAAATGTTTCTTGCTAAGCCTAGCAGCACAGCATTGCACTTGTCCTCCTGAAAGTGCATATGTGTGGGTAGCTCTATCTCTTTGATTTGTATGTGATGTTGTCTCTTGTAGGGTTGCTGAGAGGACTTCAGGCTGTAGATGGCAAGCGACATTTTAACATAGGGGATTGAAATGAACATGGAGGGAATAGTTTTTTGTGGGTTTTTCGGGCTGTGTGGCCATGTTCTAGAAGAGTTTCTTTCTGACGTTTTGCCAGCATCAGTGGCTGGCAACTATGGATGCCGGCCATGAAAGCCTACAACTTCACAATGGAGGGAATAGTCAGCAGCATTCAATCTGACCGCAGATTCCTGTCTCCATGAGCCAAAAAACAAGCTACTCTCACCTAACAGTTTGCAGGGATGGAAAAACATCCCCAAACAGTCAACTGTGGCTCCTGGAGCAGTAGTTTACTGATAAACCCCAACACACTCCACACTGGCCTAAAGTCAGCTGAAAAGGCCAGTGGTCAAAAATGTGAAGTATTACATAGCTTTTAGGTGTCCTTTTGAGCTGTTTTCACATGGCAGTGGGGAGGTTCTGCCTAACAGACATACAAGAGTGAAAATAGCACTTCTCACCTCCAGCAGTTGTTCATTCCTGAATTTTCATTAGCTGCTGATCATTCTGTTGGACTATAAATCCCAGAATCTCCTATGATGGGTACCATTTAGTAGCTGGTACTGGGAAAACACCACAAAGGATGGCCAACAAAGTGTTATTCCCTGTTTCTGGCAGAATACAACGGGAACTGAATGCTAGTCTTGAATAACTTTTTTGCTAACAACTAATTTGAGAGCCAGAGTGGTGCAGTGAGATGACCCTGGAAAAGAGATGCTCAGTAACATTGGAAGCAGTAGGAAAAGGGACTATAGATGGATGAATTCAGTCAAAAGAAATCATGGCCTTTAATTTGTAAAACCTGAGCATTGATAGCTGGAGTTCTTGGAGGTCTCATTCATAGAAATGTCATAAATTGAGGTCAATCTGAAGACAAATAACAAAAACAAGCCAACTATTTTAACTGTCTTATCCATTTCCCCCCAGGTTTTAGCTCTGTGCCACATAGCAGTAGGACAACAAATGAACTTACACTGGATCCACAAGGTAAGCTGTTGTTGTACACCACAAACTACTGGGACACTGAATAAAAACAAAATGAAACTGATGTTAATAATAATAATAATAAATTTTTATTTATAGCCCGCCCCTCTGCACAGCAATCGAGACGGGTTACAGCATTATAAAACATACAAATTTAAAACATTCCTTGTTTTATCATCGTCATATGCACAAGTTTTACATTCTTTAATTATTCATATAGTCCAGGGACAGGCAACCTTTTTCAGACCTGGGCCGGTCTCCCGTAGCCCAGGTCTCGGCTGGGCCAAGGGGGGAGGGGGGAATGGCAGCGCATGCGCGCGCACCCCCCACCGCGTGCTACTCCACTGCGCATGCTGCCGCCGCGACCGCCACCACAGCCACTACCACAGCTGCTGCCATAGCGGACGCGGCCACAGCCGCCACAGCGCATGTCACAGCCGCCATTTTGGTAGTCCAAATAGCGGCCGCAATGCGTTTGCGCATGCGCAAGAGTACTGCGCATGTGCAAATGCATCGCGGATGCCATTTTGACTTCCAAAATGGCGGCCGCAGTGATCCCGCCCGAAAATGCGTCCCGGCGGTGGTGCGCGGCGGCGGCGATGGCGGCAACCTTCAGCCTGGGCCAGTAAGTCCGGGGCCCGGGGCCTTAACCTGCCCCCGGGCTGTAAGTTGCCGGTCCCTGATATAGTCTAATGATAGTCTTTCCCAGGCATCAGTTTACTCCATGCATCTGAAGAAGTAAACCACATCTACGAAAACTTATGTTGCAACTTCTTTCTCTCAGTATGTAAAGAGATCTTGTAGCAGCTTTGGGACTAACTGAAAGAAAGAAGTTGTCAGCATGCGCTTTTGTAGACTTCAGTCTATTTCTTCAGATGGATTTGGTCCAAATGGATCTGAGGAAGTAGACTTAAGTCTACAAAAAGCTCATGCTGACAACTTCTTTCTTTCAGTTAGTCTCAAAGGTGCTACAAGATCTCTTTACATACTGATTTTACAGACTAACATGGCTATATCTTAGAATTGTTTCCTTTAGTTAGTCTCAAAGATGCTACAACATCCCTTTCCATATTGATATTCTGGACTAACATGGCTATGTCTCTGAATTCTCTCCCCACCTTTTAATGTTTGAGCTATAGATATAATAATGTTTAAGCAAAGGTTCACAGAGATTTGAAAATTATTTCAAGGGTCCCTCCAGGATCAAAAAGTAAAGAAAGACTGTTCTGGGGACTGGGTCTTCCAAGTCCAATTATTACACTACACAACACTGTCTTGAAATGCTCATCTGTGATAGCTTTCCCAGAGATGCTGTACAATGGCTGTGAGAACAGAGGCTGCATGCAGAAGTGTTCTTGTACCACTAGCTGTTCCTTCCATTAGGATTGTCACAGGCGATGCCCCCAATATTTGGACTGTGTCCTGCAACCTTCAATGCTGCTGATTTATCTGAATGGGTTTGTTTTTTCTTGCTACCACTTCTCACCCCTTCAAATGAGAATCACATCTGCTTGACAAAAGAAATCAAATAGCAGATGAGATAAAAGAATATGACAGACACTTCCATCTGAGTGGCATGAGGACGAAACAGTCTGTTCTCCCTGCCAAAGCATTTGGAAAAATTGTCTTTCTTCCCTGATAGAATCTAACGCAAAGTAAAACTCATTCGGTTAGGCCTGTAGAAAGAAACTTTTTTTATCAGTGCTTTGCTATTGTACTCTAAAAAGCCTTCTGCATCAGCCAATTCTGAGAATAATTTAACTACTTCTCCCTCCTCTTCCTATGTTTTTAGAGAGGTCATTCCATCAATCTTTACACCCCCCTCCTTTTCTCGCTGCAAAGAAGCAGCAGAATGGATGGTTTCATTTTGAATGGATTTTTTTTAATGCTTCATCTTTCCTTGTTTGTTTATGAACTTAGCTTGCAAACCCATTGAAAGTTTTGGGTTTAGACCACAGCTAGCATGCTTTGGGATTCTAGGTGCTGCATTCCAAGAAAGTAACATTTCCAGGCATTGAACAATTATATTGATGGCTCCTCATTTCAAGTACAGTTGGTCCTCCGTATCCACAGATTCTTTATCCATGACTTCAACCATCTATGGCTTGAAAATATTCAGAAAAATATATAACTTCCAAGATGAAGACCTTGATTTTGCCATTTTATATAAGGGACACCATTTTATTATTCTTTGTACTTAATGAGTCTTGAGGATCCATGGATTTTGATATCCAGGAAGGGTCCTGGAACCAAATCCAAGTGGATACCAAAGGCCCACTGTATAGACTAAAGCTTTAGGAGGGCTCCTAGCTAAAACTGTGTAGGAAATTCCATCAGAGATATCTAGATCCATCAGCTTCTATGGGAATATTATCTCCCTATCTCTGCAGAACCTAGAAGTAAAATGGGAAGAAATCGATTTACTGTAAGTGTTCCTATCTACTTCTCTTTCTCTGGCTGTGAAGAAGAAATTGAAATAATATAATTCCTGGTCTAAGTTAGCTACAGTTCATTGTTATATTAAAACTGGCCAAACTATGGTTAGTTTAAACTATGGTTTACCAAAGCAAACCAAGATCAGAATTCACTTTTTTTTCTTGTTTCAAAAAGCTATAGTTCTTAATTTGCCACAGAAGTAAAGGCACAAATATAATAATATCTCTCATGTTCTTGCATTGCAGATTGGTTTGGTGACAACTCTGATATCAACTGTTGTAACAATGTGCTCTGTAGCCCAGCTGTGGGACGATGAATGGGACATGGTGGTTATATCATTGCAAGTACGTATTGTGCTCAAGGGGAGGAAAATGGGGCAAGATTAATAGTGTGTGTGTCCAGGGCATGTGCGCAGCATGGGGCACAGGAATGTGCCACCATTAAATTCAGTGGGACTTGAGGTCCCACGGTATTTCGCTTAGGCGGGTGTGTGTGTGTGTGTCTGGAACTGCTCCCCTGCGTATAACAAGGGTCCACTGTAATGCAATTTTAGATTAGATTAGATAAGTAGGAATGTATCCTTGTAAACACTCCTTGAAATTGAAGGAAATGTTTGAGAGAACCAAAAAGGAAGTAATGCAAATGTCAAATTTGTGGAACTCATAGGCCTTGTAAAAGTTAGTTTTTTAGATTACAATTCCCATAATAAATAAATAAACCTGGATTATTTCTGCATTACGGATTCAGCCTTAGATAAATATAGGGACAGATAGACATTCAGCGTATATGAAACATACATGAATTTTGTGTTTGGACTTGGGTTCCCTCTGCAAAATATCTCAATATGTATATGTATATATGCCGTAGCTCAAGTGCTTAAGACGCTGACTCTGTTGATTGCAAGATCAGCAAGTTGGCAGTTCAAGGCCTAGGTGCCGCATGATGGGGTGAGCTCCCATCACTAGTCCTCGCTTCTGCCAACCTAGGAGTTTGAAAGCATGCAAATGCAAGTAGATAGATAGGCACCACTTCTCAGTGGGAAGGTAAACAGTGTTCTGTTTAATCATGTTGGCCACATGATCACAGAATAGTCTCTAACAACGTTGGCTCTTTGGCTTAGTAATGGAGATGAGCACCCCCCCTCCTATGGTTGGCCACGACTTGACAACCTTGTCAACGGGGAATACCGTAACTTTACTAAATATTCCAAAATTTGAAAAAAATCCAAGACTTCTAGCTCCAAAAATGTTGGATAAGGGAGGCTCATTTCCCCATTCCCAGCTTTAAAATCACATGCTTTCCTGTGTTCTAGGAAGTTTTAATAAACAACTGGAGGTGAAGCCATCTCATGTATTGCTATATTTGCTGTTTGCTATATTTAAAATTAATGAGGAAACCACAGAGGGTGGTGGAGTCTCCTTCTTTGGAGTATTTTAAGCAGAGGCCATCTGTCCATCTGTCAGGGGATGCTTTGATTGTGAGTTCCTGCATGGCAGAAGGGTGTTGAACTTGATAGCCCAGAATCAGCCAGTGGGTTTCCACATTTAAATATCTGTAGGGGTATCATGTGGAAGATGGAATGAGTTTGTTTTGCTGATCCAGAGGGAAGTACCCAAATAAATTGACTCAAGCCGCCCTGATTGGGTATCCATTGGGCGGGGTAGAAATAAATTTTATTATTTATTATTTATTAAAAGACAAAAAAGTTGGGCAGAACTTCCTGATGGTAAGAGCTGTTTGACAGTGAAACCTTTCAATGTGGCGGACTTTTCTTCATTGGGAATGTTTAAACAGAGATTAGGACTTCTATCAATGATGTTTTAGTGGTGGATTTCCAGCATGGGCAAGGGTTGATTAGATGACCTTTGATAGACTGAGTCCTAGTTCTGTGTTTCTGTATGCTTTAGCTGGAAATCCTGCATTGAGCAGGAGGTTGGATTCCATGACCCATGAGACCCCTTCTAACCATATGATTGTATGTTTCTATATGTACAAAAGAGAGAGTCTTGAGGTCTCTTCCAACACTATGAATCTATTATGTCCATTATCAGGAGTCAGGACAGTTGGTCCATCTTAGCCCCATACTGTTGACTCTGACTGACAGCATCTCTTCAAGGTCTTAGAACAGGAGGGGGCCTCTCCATTATCTCCTCTATGATCCTTTTTTAAATGAAAATGCTGAAGACTGAAGCCAGAATCTCTTGCATACCCAGCCACTATCCTATACCAAAGCTTTACCTGCCCCGATGTGGCGATTCTGAGATTCTTTAGTGCCCATATCAACTTTGAGATTTTTTCCCCCCAAGGCTGAAGTTTTCAATAGGAACATCACATCCTTCATCATCTCAAGCTGTGGTTGTCATGGCGATGTTCCCAGCCTCCTTATCTTTTGTGGGCTGGCGGGTAGCAGGCTTATCTTTCTGAATGGGGATACTTGAACTCTGGTTGTTTGCAACTTTGTCGCTGCTTTTCTTGCCGGCGCAATGGGCAGTGCCACAAGGAAGGCTGGTCAGGCTGAGAAGATGGTACCTGTGGTTACCCTACAGGGCAAAGGAGGTCTGGGAAGCATGGAGGTTGGCAAACGCTTTGCTACCCATGTTCAGCCACATTAGTGGTGTGTGCGCCAAATTCCAGACGTCTGGGCATACGTCTTCTCCCTGTTCTCTGCCTTGAATTAAAAGGAAAAGGATGCTCAAGAACAGTGATTCTCTTAACAGAACTTGGAAAAGCTACTGTTTCAGACCACAGCTCCTATTGTCCCCTACTCAGCATGGCTGATAGCTATACTGGATGGGGTATTCTAAGAGTCCAAAAAGTAACTTTTTCAAGTTGTACTCCTCTGGCCAAGCTGGCTAGGTGATTCTAGGTATTGTACTTCAACACCACCACCACCTACTCAAGTTTACAGGATTGTTTGGTTTAAATTAGGGGGCCAGTCACCCTTACGTTTTTTGCACAGAGAGATTTGCATCTATGAATTGATTCAGCATCAATTCACTGTTCTCACTACCTTTTAAGGCAGTGAAATTCCCCATGGCATTTAAATCCGGCCTGAAGTTCCCATTCGCCACTGTTCTGGATCAAGATGGATTTGCCTCCATTTCCTAAATGGTGGCTGCACGATCCGAATCGATCCAGTAGCTTACTCACACTATCGGAGATGTGGACTGTTGAAGTTCTTAAAAAAGGGAACCACAAAGAGATCTGGTGCAAAATGCACTGGTTTAAATGGGCTTTTTGGTCATCGTCCCCGCAAACTGCACTGAGTACAATCTGTGCAAGTCTGAATGACAAGGAAATAACCCAGTTTCCAAACTGGGTCATTCTTAGTGTGAGTGGGGCCCAGGTTAGTTTAAACCATGGTTTAAACCAAGTGACTTATGCCTAGAGAAGTGTTCTCTCTGGGAATATTTAGATCCTCCAGGACAATTCTATGGTCAAAGTCCAGCTGGAGTCGTATTGGGGGACCTAGAGATTCCTAGAGAGAAGATATTAATCCAGTGGAGTAGGATCTGGGTTGGGGGGCATGAGAGTTACTCAAGGCAGGTGCAAGACTTGGAGGTCCTGGTCTCTCCTCCTCTTCCCAAATCTTTTTTGTCCTGGAGGGAAAGTGAAAGGCACAGATGACACTTGTAATGGGATAAATTTTGCCTGCACTTTTGCTTTTGAAATTTGTTGTTATATAATATAGGCAGTATAGAAATATTTACAGATGGCTGCGGCCCACAGCCCTAAAAACGCCACTAATCCAGAATCCTTGAATAACTGGAAGGATTATTGCTAATACAAAGCAATGCCACAAGATGAAATAATTTATAATGCTGAATCGAAATGATGAATTTTTACAAAGCTCTCTTGAATCTTTGTTGCTGCAAGGGCAAAGTAAGAAACCACTGGTAACATCGCTCAGTAATTTTTTTTTCCTTGCTGAGCTCTCCACCAAAGTGGTTAAATGTTGAAACCAAAATCTGTTTCTGGAAAAACTACATTGAGCAATGGAAGAAATAGAGATGCTTTAATGGGGCTGCAGAGTCATAGTCAGAACAGACTTAGATCAGGGTGACAAGATATTCTCCTTTTCCAGGACATGTCCTACATATTAGCCTTCTGTCCAGGAGGAATTCCAAAATGTCCTCCATTTTGAGCATGACTAATAAACCCACTGAGTAACACCATGTTTACTGTTCCCCTTTGAGAAATTTGTCTACTTGGCAGCCTGTTCTTGCTGCAAATAGAGTGATAGGATGGACTGAATGTAGATTCAGTCAAGGGTTTGTGGCTAGTAAAGTAGTTTTAAGCATTTGTCTTGCTCAGATTTCTATAAGTATATTGCAAACCAATAAGGCATTTTAATGAAGTAAGCTTATCATTACCCTCATCAGGTTGAGCACATAATAACATACAGTACGTGTAATAGCTGTAAATAAACCATATGAAATTAAATTATATTAGTGTTTTCAGCTTTTATTTTGTAACGCATTGCATTTTTCTTGAATATTCTACATTTTGTGATGTCTTGTCCTCTTTTGCAGTTAGAACATCTGGTCACCCTGCCTTAAGTCATCCAGTCCAATTCCCTACTCAGTGCAAGAATTGTGCAACTTACTACAACATTACTGAGAAATGTCTTAACTCTACATAAGTATCTCTACCTTCTGAGGCTGCCTGTACCTCTGCTAAGCATTTCAGAAAATGTTTTCAAATATTGAGACAGAATTTGTGTCCCTACAGTCTCCATCTGATAGTTCTAGTTCTGCACTATAGAGCACCAGACAACATTTTAAATATTGGACTATTGTCATGTGGAAGATGGAGTAGCCTTGTTTTCTGCTGCTCAGGAGGACAGACTGATGGATTTGAATTACAAGAAAGGAGTTCTGCACTGTAGAAATAAGGCTGCTTGGCACCACTTTAAGTGCTGTAGGTCCATGCTACGGAATCCTGGGATTTGTAGTTTGACAGGGTCTTTAGCCTCCTCTGCCAAAGCATGCTTGTGCCTCACAAAACCAAAAATCCCAGAATTCCATCGGATGGAGCCATGGCAGTTAAAGGGCAGTGGTTTCAAGCTGCATTATTTCTACAATACAGATGCACCTTGTGATGATACATTAGGAAGAACGTCCTGGTCGGAAGAGCTGTTTGATAGTGCAAAAGACAATTGAGAAGGTGGTGGACCCTTCTTTGTTGGAAGTTTTTAAACAGACTTCAAATGCTCCCTTTTCAGCGGTACTGTGACAAATTCTGGCACTCGCAGGGAGGTGGAATAGAGGACCTTTGGGGTCACCTGGGATTTATAAGTTTGGATTCTTATGGCACTTTTTGCAAAAGTTGTATAATTGCAGCTGCTGAGCATCTGCCTGACGGTTTTCTTTTACTTTGATTTCTGCCTGACTTTTATCTCCTGTTATCACTTGGCTATACTGTAGATATAATAGTGTTTTAACCATTTCCCTCTGTTTGTCTCTTTATTTTACCCCTAGGCAACGGCTCCCTTTCTGCATATAGGAGCCCTTGTGGCCGTTACAGCTCTCTCTTGGTTGATATCTGGTCAGTTTGCAAGAGCAGAGAAAGCCAGTGAGTAGCAGTTTTCTTTTTTTTACTTGTCACATAAGGGCAAGACTGACATGTGATAGAGAAAAGACTTGGGTCGGATAAGAGCTTAACTAGGATTTGAAGCTACTTGACAAATCCTGGTGCAAGCTAATCATCCTCATTGTTTTCTTTAGTATAACACTTCAGCCAAGCTTAACAAGGAGAAAGGGGAGCGACAATTCATCTGCATGGGTGGGAGGGAAAGCATATATAATTAATCCTCAAACATGATAAACAGATTGAGAAGGCTTACATCTGCAGCATCCCTCTGACTTACCAAGCTTTGTCCACCTGTTTTTGGTTTACCTTTACAAGCCACAGGGACTAGAACCTGGAATAATAATAATAATAATAATAATAATAATAATAATAATAATAATAATAATATCATCATCAAAATGATAATATACCAACACAGTGATAATAATAGAAGAGGTAGAGTTTACCTGTTACTGAATTTTCTTACTTGATAATAAGTTCCATGATGTAATAGGATGGACTAGGGCTGGTGTCATAGTGCAGAAATAAAGCAGTTTGACACCACTTCAGCTTCCATGGCTCAATGCTGTGCAATCCTGGGATCTGTCATTTGGTGAGGGCACCACAGCTTTCTGATGTGGAAGGCTAACTATCTCACAAAACTACAAATGCTAGAATTCCATAGTCTTGAGGCATGGCAGTTAAAATGATGTCAAAGTGCTTTATTTCTGTGGTGTGAGCACAGCCTGGTTAAATATATCTTGGTTTTTGGTTACCTAGAGCAAAAATAGAGCAGAAGATGAGCAAAGTGTGGGCCACATAGAGCCTGGGCTCCCAAATCTGTTATTATGGCCCTTGACCTTTTCACCAGATCACCCTTTTTCTGGCAAAAAAAAAAAAAAAAGATGAAATGTGAAGTCGAAGGCTTTCACAGCCAGTATCCATAGATTTTTGTGGGGGGTTTTTTTTGGCTGTGAGACGGTGTTCTAGAATAAATAATAATAATAATAATAATAATAATAATAATAATAATAATAATAATAATAATTTTTATTTATAGCCCGCCCCTCTGCTAGGCAATCAGGGCGGGTTACAGCATAATTAAAACATAAAGAGTTAAAAACAGACAATCCCAATCCCCTAACCCTCCCACCCCTTAAAATTGAATTAAACTAATATTCTATTAAAAAACATATACAAACTTTAAAACAATATAAACAACAAGGCAGCAGACACCATTTGAAACAATAAATCGAGGCGGCTTGCCAGGCTTTTCATGTCCGGGAAGTTATTCCGGGAAGGCCTGCCGAAAGAGATCTGTCTTTACTGCTTTCTTAAAAGCATCAAGAGTAGTGATAAGACAGATCTCGTCCGGCAGGCCATTCCAAAGTCTGGGAGTGGTAGTGGAAAAGGCCCTCTGGGAGGTCTGAGACAGCCTAGTTTTTATTGGCTGTAACAGGTTCCTCCCAGAGGACCGAAGTGCTTGGGGGGGGGGGATCATATGGGAAGAGGCGGTCCCTGAGATAAGATGGACCCAAGCCATGTAGGGCTTTAAAGGTTAAAACCAACACCTTATACTGCGCCCGGAAACTAATTGGCAGCCAGTGGAGGGATTTAAGCACCAGTGTTATGTGCTCCCTCCTAGATGTTCCTGTAATTAACTTGGCTGCCATATTTTGGACTAATTGCAGTTTCTGGGTTAAGCACAAAGGTAGAAGAATGTATTCCTGACGTTTCACCTTCATCTGTGGCTGGCATCTTCAGAAAATAGTGGCATGGAGGTGTGTGGGGTATACCAAGGGTCTCACAGTAAATAAACCCCACACACCTCCATGCTACCATTCTCTGAAGATGCCAGCCACAGATGGCAGGCAAAACGTCAGGAATACATTCTTCTAGAACACCTACAAAAAGCCTACAAAAACTGATAGATGAATTGTTTTTCTTTGAGACATCTTGGAGTAGCTATTCACCTTTTAAATATATTGCTGGCTCCCCCAGACTGTTTAACATAGACGTCCCCAGTTGTGTTTTCATTTGTTTGGGGATATTAGTGGGAGTCATTTTTGACAGTCCATGTGGCCTCTGGAGAGCAGAAAATTTTCCTCTTATCCGCTGCAGTTCCACACTTCTACTTGGAGAAGGAACTAGAGAACACAAAAATGTTCCTGTGGGAGGATGTGAGAAACATATCTTAAAATGGTCTTTTGGAGAGAACTGTTGAAGAGACTGGTGTAATTGTGCTGTCCCAAAAGAATTCAAAGATATAGCTATGTTAGTCTGGAAAATCAGTATGCAGAGGGATCTTGCAGTACCTCTCAGACTAACTGAAAGGTGGAAGAGAAAGAAAGATATGCTACCAAATTCTATCTTTCAGTAAGTCTCAAATATGTTGCAAGATTCCTGATCTCCCAAGAATTTAAAGATATTGCTATGTTAGTCTGTAGAATTAATATATAGAGAGATTTTGTAGAACCTTTGAGACTAACTGGAAAAAACTCCCCAATATTTATGTACAGTATATTAAAACTGTCGCTTGAATACTGACAATACATTGTTTATTTCAATTTGTATAAAATAATCAGAAAACCCTAAAGAGCTTGTTCTACAGTTCTTATGGTTCCTCCATTCTCTTTCTAATAATTAATTAATGCATTTCTGTTTTCTTCAAAGACTCCCACACTCCCTGAACCAAATACAGGTGTGCAATCTGTACATGTTTTCATAGAATCATAGAGTTGGAAGAGACCCCAAGGGCCATACAGTCCAACCCCCTGCCATGCAGGAACTCCCAATCAAAGCATCCCCAACAGATGGCCATCCAGCCTCTGTTTAAAGACCTCCAAAGAAGGAGACTCCACCACTTTCCAAGAGAGTGTCTTCCATTTTCGAACCGCCCTTACTGTCAGGAAGTTCCTCCTAATGGTGAGCTGGAATCTCTTTTCCTGGAGCTTACATCCATTGTTTCAGGTCCTATTCTCTGGAGCATCAGAAAACAAGCTTGCTCCATCCTCAATATGACATCCCTTCAGATATTTAAAGAGGGCTATCATATCCCCTTTTATTTAACCTTCTCTTCTCTAGGCTAAACATACCCAGCTCTCTAAGTTTTTCCTCATAGGGCTTCATGGTTTCCAGAACCATTCCTAGGGTTGAAGTCTTGCTGCTTTCTAAGGTGACATTGTGACCTCCTTTACAAAGCACTGTTCATAAGGGTGGCCTCTCTGGGAAACCATGCATGTTCTGGGATACACACATAAACAGGATAGTTGAACCTTGGCAGTAGCAGGTCTTAACAGATTTGCCCTCCAAAACTCACACTCACACAAATCTTTAAATTCTACCACTATTGAAAGCACCAAATTTAGCTGAATGAAGTGGAAAATCCATCAACCTCTTCAAGAAACGTGCCCAGATTAAGACAGATACCTTCTTTTTCAACATGTGCAAGCAGTGGGATGTGATTCCTGGGGACCTACGTGTGGGGAGCCCTTTTGCAAACTACATATCATGTAGAGCTCATGGGTTCTACTCATGCTGACTGGTTCTGTAATAGCAAGCATTCCTTTTCAGTTTTCTTCTGAAACATCTGCACTCCTGTCTGTCCCATAAGAATCTGAAGAAGTAGACCAAAGTCTACGAAAGCTAATGCTACAAACTTCTTCTTTTTTTCATTTAGTCTCAAAGGTGCTAAGAGTGAGGGATAGGAAGTAAAAGTGGCTGGAATCTCTCTATTTGAGAAACTTTGGTATTACTTTATGCAAAGAATTGTGTGTCCTGCATAGGGTTGCTAGGTCAGGTCTGCTCCATGACCTGAGATTTTAGAGCCTGAACCTGAGACCTAGGGATGATCCCCCAAATATCTCAGGAGGAAGAAGGGCAGCCCCTAGTGATATTAATAAGCAGGTTTTAAAGATTGTTGTAGAAATAAGGAGAAACTACATAGATCCCAGTGGCTGTTAAATAGGAGGTTCTGAATCATTAAGCACCTAGTGTCTTGAGATAGTTATCTATAAATCTCCTCATAATGGGTAAAGTTAGCAATAAACCCAACAAAAAACACTCTAGGGTGTGATAAGTATACAAAATAGGATAGATGAACACCAGCAATATAATGTTGAAACATACCTCTTTAACAAATAATCATCTAATATTAGCTTTCTATGCCAACATTCTTACAAATTTAGTCTCCTTCTATCACAACACAGTCATACAAATTCCATGAAAACAAATATTCCTTACCATAAGGTGATATCACACCATCTCATATTAGTTCAAGGTCCAAAACATATTGTTCATTGATTAAGTGACATCATAGTGTCACAATATGGTTATGGTTATGCTGTGAAATATAAGAATAAATTTGTAAGAATGTTCCTCTAGAAAGCTCATAATTGATTATTATTTGTTAAAGAGGTGTATTTCAACTTTATATTACTGGGGTTCATTTATCCTCTTTTGCATATCTATAAATCTCCCAGCAGCTCCCTGGCATCTTTGTTGCTTGCAAATAATAATAATAATAATAATAATAATAATAATAATAATAATAATAATAATAAATTTTATTTATATACCGCCCTGTGGCAAGCCAATCCGGGCGGTGTACAACAATAAAATACATACAACTTAAAATAGTATAATTCCCTCCTCCCCCCCCCTTAAAAAGTTATTAAATCACATCTCAATTAAAACAATTTGCAATTAAAACAATAACAAATTAAAAATAAAAATACAAATACAAACCAACAAACCCCTGCAACTTCAAGTTCTGAATGGGGACTATAAAACATTCCTAAGAAGGGGGAGGTCCTGAGAACTCTCAAGGCTGGGTAATTTAGTCTGGAAAGGCCTGCTGGAAGAGATCCGTC
>JAIPUX010001232.1:173581227-173594256 GCA_020142125.1 Phrynosoma platyrhinos | reverse complement strand
TAGCCCCCTGAGGGACCCCACAAGTGAGCTCCCTCTTATTAGAGCTACAGTACCCGAGCAGCACCCTCTGGGACCGACCGAGAGGAAGGACCGGAACCACTGCAAAGCAGTGCCCCCGATACCTAACCGCTTCAGGCGGTCCAAGAGGATGCCGTGATCTATTGTATCAAAAACTGTTCTAGATAACAATAGTACTATTCATGTTAGTGTTTTCTTCACCTTGGACTGGCTACAATTGATGACTCTGTTTTATTCCTTGCTGGTTCCATTTATCTGGACTACTGACTTGCTGTAATGACTTTTGGACCAGCTATCCACCACCCTCTTGGTTCTCCCTTTATTTTTATTTTATATTTTGGATAACGTGTGACTGACCTGGATTGGATTAACTACCCTACAGCTCTTGCACTCCAACCATCTGAATCCTGGCTCATTTGCTGACTAGAGCATAGGATGTCAGGTCTAGTAAAGGGTATATCTACACTACACAATTGTAGCACTTTGATTCTGCTTTAACTACAGTGGTTCCATCTGATGGAATTCTTAGATTTGTAGTTTCCTGAGATACTTAGACATCTGTGCCAGAAAGCTTTAGTAATGCCATTCAAGGGAGGACACTAGAGAATTCTCAGTATCTTATAAAACTACAGATACCAGAACCCCATACAATGGAACTATGTTAGTTGAAGTGGTATCAAACAGCTACAGTTTTGCACTGTGGATACACCCAAAGTCTAACAAATGAGTAAAATATATACACCCTTCAAGGCAGCAAACTTGCCCTGAGTTTTCTCTTCCTTACCCAAGGATCAGTGAAGAAGATCCAGGCCTTGAAATCTGGTCACCTTAGTCCTGTATGTTGGTGACTGTATTCCACAATCATGGAATGGCTATATGGGATTTTTACATGTTACAGGAGAGGCTGTGGCTTTTGTTGCTCCACTTTTGGGAACAGTGATGAGTCCTGAACCCAATCATCCATCTTTCTTTCTTTCTTTCTTTCTTTCTTTCTTTCTTTCTTTCTTTCTTTCTTTCTTTCTTTCTTTCTGTGTGTACTTCTGCCTCCAGCTTCTCAGATGCTGACATTTGGAGCCTACTTTGCAGTTGTCCTTGCACTTTACCTTATCCCACTCACCATCTATTCCCCTTGCATAATGGAGAAGAAAGACCTTGGACCCAAACCTGCCATTATTGGTCACCGTGGAGCACCCATGGTATGTATGAATCTTATTGCTCTCTCCACTCATTTTCACCCCTCTTTATTTTGGTCTTGCGGAGCCCCTATTTCTGTGGTAGAGCCCCTAAGAGGTCTTCCAAGTTAATGGGGTTTAGGGGTACAGTTGCCCCTCTGTTCTTGCGGACTTCAAGTCCACAGTTTTACATATTCACGCAAGGGCAACCTCCATTTAAATCAATGGGGTGTGCCCCATTCAAGCCTATGGGGCTTGAATATTTGCTAATCTCCATTTTCGCGTGCATGCGCACGAGGGGTGTGTGTCTGGAGCAGATCTCCCATGAAAACAGAACGCCAACTGTATGTATGAGAATATATTCTTATTCTTTAATTTCATTCAATTTTTATTTCTTTCATCTTCCCGGAGCAGCCATGGAGCACCTGGGAAGTGCATGTGGAGCTCTAAGGCAGGGGTAGGCAACCTTTTCCCTTTAAGGGCCGAGGGACTTCGGCTCCCAGAAGCCTCAGCCATGGATTCTGGGAGCTGAAGTCCCTCGGCCCTTAAAGGGGAAAGGTTGCCTACCCCTGCTCTAAGGGCTCCTTGGAGCACAGGTTGGGAACCCCTGCTCTAGAGAGACCCAGTGTGTTGAAGTGGTTTGAGTGTTGGACTAGGACTCTGGGAGACCAGGGTTTGGATCCTTCCTCAGCTGTGGAACTCACTGGGTGACCTTGGGGAAGTCACACTTTCTCAACCTAAGTGGAAGGCAGTGGCAAACCTCCTCTGAATAAATCTTGGCAAGAAAATTCTGTGGCAGAACAATAGCTCCTGAAATAAATTTGTTAAGTACTGGCCTAAATCCTGTTGTTATTTCTGATTAGAGCAGACCCATCTGACCAATAATTGACTCTGCAATGTGGTGGTAGTGGAGGAGTGGAGCTCTGTCCATAAACGTAAAGACATAGCCTGGGTCAATGGCTGTGATGAATCAGCTGATGAAAGTAGAGGTGGAGATCTATCTGCTGAAAATGAATTAACAATTGAGGTCACCTTCTGATCAAAGAAGGAGGCCTAATCACTTGCAGAGAGATCGTGAACTAAAGGACTCTCATTGCAGCCAGCCAGTGGACTCAATAAGGTGTTAAAGGTAGCAAATAGCTGGTGAGGCATACGGTTTTGAGTTTGAACCTTCTCTTGCAAATGGGATTTTTGAGATTCGTCTACATTAGGATAATAAGTTGCATAAGCAGTCCACAGCCTTTGACGCAATTTGTCTGATAGATTCTGTCTCCACTCCCTTCTAAATGACACACAATAGTTCATTCCATATGCAGTTCTGCATCTAGCCAAGGTCTTGGTTTGTGTTGTGTGACTAAGAGAGTCCTTGATGAGCAGTTTTTCTTACATGTTAAATTAAATTGATAGCCAGAATGTTTGCATTTAATACATCCTCTACAAAGCTCTGGTCCACTAGTGGGTCTTCCAGCTCCATCTCATTCCCTGGTGGTAGAATTCAAAGATGTAGCCATGTTAGTCTGTAGACTCAGTATGTAGAGAGATCTCGTACCACCTTTGAGACTGAAAGAAAGAAGTTGGCAGCATGAGCTTTCATAGACTTAAGCCTACTTCCTCACCAAATACATCTGAGGAAGTAGACCTAAGTCTACAAAAGGCCATGTCACACCTACCCCGAAAACTAACCTTGGCGCAGAAAAAGTGGCTGCCGATTGCCACCTTCGAACACGTCTTGCGGCTATACCGTTGGTCGGAGAGGGATGGGGGCTGGTCCTAGTGGTCGGTGGGCCCGAGACGAATCCGTAGAGGGGTCACACAACCACCCAAAAACAGCTTTTGCAAAAAATCAAAATGGCCAAACTTTTGGGGTTCAGGGGGGGAGCTCCTATTGAACCCCAAAATCTAGAACCCCCAAAAATGACCCCCCAAAATTGACACCCAAAATGTAGAACCCCCAAGACCTAGCACCCCCCAAAATACTGGCACCCCAAAACCTAGAACCACCCCAAAAACAAGGAGGCAGGACTAAGACCAAAAAGGGGGTGGAGCACCTGTCACTTTTGAGTTTGACAAATGGTGGGGGTATTATACTACTCACTCGTCCCCAGGCACCAGGAATATTGTTCGCAAAAAGTCTTTTTCTTTACCACACCCCACCATTTTTTAATAATAACAACCACCATCAGCACAACATTCTTCAACATTCTGGTTCTGCTTTAGATGCCTGTCTCCCAACCAAGTGTGTTTACTGCCCTCCCTCATTATCTTAATGCTTCCTGCCAAAGGCATTCTGTTAAAAGCAGCTAATTCTCCCACTAATACGGTACTTGTTGATCTTTGGTTTAAAGCACACATATGTTCTGCAAAAGGAGTTTTGTACTGACAAGCTGTTGCAAGGTGAGAAAGGAGTCAACTGTCTAATTAAAAATATGAAGATGTGTCATGCCCTGAAATAGAAGATATGTAGGCTTAATCCCCCCCTTCCACTTTAAAAGTTAAAAAAAAGGGGGGGGGGACTCACAATATATCTGCAAACCTGAAGCTAGAATAATAGAATTGAATGTGGAACACCAGAGATCTTCAACAGGGGTAGTCCAGGGCTGCCCCCCCTTTTTTTTTCTGCTTGAGGTAAATGACAACAGGATGAGCTTTTTCTATTCCATATGCAAAAGGCAGATTAGCCTGGCAGTTGATCTTATTTCAACATTGATAATGTTGAGGTCCTCCACCATTCCTGGTGTAAGCAGAAGATGCTGTGAGGGTACTCACAGCTCTCCTCCAAGAAAGTGGAGAGGTGGATAGGTCAATAGGAATAGCTGGGGAGCTGCAATTGCTGCCCATTCATCCAACCCCTCTCCATCTAATCCAGGTGTAGGCAACCTTTCCCCTTTAAGGGCCAAGGGACTTCAGCTCCCAGAATCCCAGGAGCTACTGGCCAACATGGGACTATTGGCCAATATGGCTGAGGCTTCTGGGAGCTGAAGTCCCTCGGCCCTTAAAGGGGAAAGGTTGCCTACCCCTGATCTAATCTATGAGACAGATGCCTTATGGTTAATCTGGTTGGGGAGCATTCATTTGCCTTTTGCAAAGCTTGGAAAAGTGACTTTACTGGACTACAACTCGCTCAATCCCCTAGCCTCCAAGGAATTTGGGGAATGGTAGTTCAAAAATAACTTCTCCAAACCTCTGGAAGTTTGTCCAGTGGAGCAAAATCGAAGCTGAAAAACAGATAGGGAGACAGACTGTAGCTTTGCGTATGATTGTATGAAACTGGTCCTGTGTTCAAGATATTGGCATTTCCACTTCATATGATCTCAGGAAACACCCTGGCCTCTGAGACACCAATGTCTTTCTTGCCAAAATAACCATTACTGGACTCAGTGAGTTCACCCTGCTGGTGGGGTAGTAAATCTTTTTTTTGTTCCACCAGCTTTACTAGAAGCTTTAAAGGAAATGTCCAAGATGCCAAACTACCATTCCCCAAATTCCTTGGAGGCTGGGGGATTGAGGGAGTTGGAGTCCAGTAAAGTCACTTTTGGAAGGATATATTTCATCTCCTTGGATAAGTCCTCCAAAGAGTAGATTAAAACCTGGAGTGGCTTCACTGTCCTACTGACATAGAACCACCAAACACCATTGGTTCAGTGCATTCTAAGGCAGCTCTTTCTGTTCATATGTACTGGGCTAATTTAGAGCAGTTCAACCAGTAGTTCAGTGCACAAGGCAATACATTTCCCAAAGTGGATGCAATGGCTGCAGCACCTACAGAACCATAGGTGTTCATCTGAAGTAGATGAACAGCCATCCCAACAGCCACTGCCCTGGGTCTCGGAGGGAGGGAAGAAGAGGCAGGCACAGTTCCACCATGCCTAAGCCCAGAAGTAGATGAAAGGCCCTCCCTCCATCCCAGCTTCCACCAGAGATGTAGACTTAAGTCACTTCAGTGGATTGACTTGGACTCAAGTCATCAATAAATGATTCACTGACTTGACTCAACTTGAGACTTGTATAGTTTCATCAACTGACTTACTGGCCTAACTTCATCCAGAAACAGCAAACATGTTAGAAAGTGGGCTTGAGGTCTGCTTGGCAGCCTATCTCTTCTGCACATCACAGGAGCCTTCTAAAGCTTTAGAAGGATCCTTCTGCCTCAAGCCCATTGCCTAACATGTTTGCTGTTCCCCTCTAAGATTTTTTTTTTCTGGTCTCCACACCCTACATTTCTTTTTTTCTTCTATTAAAGTTGACTCCCAGACTTGAGACTTGACTTGAGACTTGGCTTGAAATTTGGAGTAAAAGACTTGAGTACATCACTTGACTTCCACTGCCTTGGTCTCAAGGGGAGAGAAGAACCAGGCACAGATCCATCATGCCTAGGTCCAGAAGCAGATGAAAATCTTTTCCTCCACCCCAGTTGCCATTGCTCTGAAATCAGAAGAGAAGATGAGGCACTATCTGCTAGACTTAAAACTAAATCCCCTCCCACACTGCCATCCTCTTTTCCTTTTGTGTCATGTCTTATTTAGATTGTAAGCCTGAGGGCAGGGAATGGTTTTGTTGTTCTTTTTACATGTAAAGCACCATGTATTGTAATGACGCTATATAAATAAAATGGTGATGATGATGATGGATGAAGTCTGGTTGTGTACTGGTACCCGGGCTTGAAGTGTTAAAGCCCCAGGACTTTTGAAGAGTAGGACCTTGTCTTTCTCCTCGACTCCCCATGCAGTTGCCCAGCCCTATGTTAGACTAACATAGCCACCTACTTGGGGATATACTGTAGAAAGTATCCTGTTGAGGAACTCAACATAAAAAATGTACTGCTATATCACTGGCTTTGCCCTGTGTCATTAAGGGATCTGACAGGAAGAAAGTAGGCAAAGGAGTTGTAAAGAAGCCAAGGAATGACAGCTAAGGAGAGAGCCAGATGGCAGGGGGACGAGGGAGGCAAGATCAGTCCAAGAAAAGTGTTTCAGGAACAGCTTAGGTAAAGGTGATTTGCTGGGAAAGGAAGCTGGATTTGCAGGTAACCAGCAGCAGTGATGGCCCAAAGCATTTTGCTCCTTGAGGTAGAGCATAAGATCATATTTCTTATGTATCTGAGCCCAAGGTGCTTAGTACTCTAAAACGCTCGTGTTATTTTGACTCCTGAGGCAGAAAATACAAAATGCAGCTGCATCTCTCAATACTTCCCCCCCCCCCCCCCCCCGTGCTTGTATGGTGCTCATGTTGCTGTTGCATTCAAGTAGTGAGTTCAAGCTTATTGAAACAAGGAAACCTTTCACATCCGGCATCCATAGTTTTCTGTGGGTTTTCCAGGCTATGTGGCCACGTTCTGGAAGAATTTATTCCTGACGTTTCACCTGCATCTCTGGCTGGCTGTGAAGAAGTCATAGGCCTGAATCTACAAGACCTAAACAGAGGAGTGGTGGGCAGGAGGTCTTGGAGATGTCTCATCCACACGGTCATCATGAGTCGAGGTCAACATGAGGGCAGCTAAGAACAACAACAAAAACTCGAAGAAACCAGGGTTTGAATCTCCACTTGGCCATGAAAACCCACTGTGGGACCTTGGGCAAATCACACTGTTCTCTCAACCTAGGAGTAAGACAATGGCAAACCTCCCTGAATAAAACCTAAGATAGGATAGTCGTATGTTGGAGTTAACTTGAAGGAACATAATAACCAAGTGTGTAGTGTGACACCTGGTTTATGATGCCTTCTGTGAAGGGAGCTGGAGGGGGTGCTTTGAGTTTGAGTTCTTGCGTGGCACAATGGGGTTGGACTGGATGGCCCTTGTGGTCTGTTCCAACTCTGTGATTCTATGATTCTAATATCAGAATCTCCTGGGGGTCTACTTTTCACTTTCTTGGCTTGGGCTTTGTCTTACCCTTAGACGCTCTTGATCTTAGTAGCCATGTAATTTCGTCTCTACTTTAGGTCACCCCCTCCTGCATTATCTCATGGTTGGAGATGATTTCCTGAGCTGAAACCAGCGGTGCATCAGAGATAGCTTACAGTGATTAGGTGGTGCTGCTCAGCAGGCTTCCCGGTCTCCCACCCACTCCAATCCGTAACGTAATGGATTGTCTCTCGTCTTCCTTTTGAACAAGGCAAATCCCTTCCTTCCGGAATTGAGGCTTTTAAGGACTCCTTTAAGCTGGAAAGTGTTCTCTCCAGGTTACAAAGGCTTTCTAATCCTTGCCTGCTTTGTTCCATCTTCCTTTTTTATGGATTAAAAAAAAAGGAGGCGGAGGAGGAACTCTGACCAAAGAGGCCAATATTTACCGTAGTAATATTGTGTTGTTCCACATTTTTGTGCCTTTCCAGCTTTACAGTGTTTTTTTAGCATCTTTAAGCATACAAAAATATGCAAGGCTCCACGAGAGCTATTTTCACTGATTCCTCTTATACTCTTGTTGAGTTTTAGGGAGTTGCCCAGCTGAGACCCAGGTTCTGAATTTGTATCTGCCTCACTGCAATGTGGAAGTCCTCAAGATTACTGTGATCAACTGGACAAGGCTTCCTGAGCCAGGATTTGTAATATTTTCAAAGGTCCTGGTTTGTCTAAATTACAAAAGGACACCTCCCCACAAGTATACATCTACAGCTGAATGACAAATTTTTAAAAAAGATATATTTATTGCATACACACTAACAAATCTATACTTATATATACTTTTCTTTTTTAAAAGGCCTCACCCCTGAAAACTGAGAGCCAATGTGGTGTAGTGATTTGTGCATTGGACTAAGACACTGGGGGACCAGAGTTTACATCCCTGCTTGGCCATGGAACCCATGGGGTGACCTTGGGCAAGTCACACTCTCTCAGCCTTGGAGGCAACCTCCTCCTGAACAAATTCTGCCAAGAAAACCAAGCGACAGAGTCACTTTAGGATTGCCATAAGTCAGAAATTACTTGAAAGCACACAACAACAGCTCCTGGGATTCTGGGAGCTGAAGTCCCTCGGCCCTTAAAGGGGACAGGTTGCCTATCCCTGCTCTAGGGTTTGCTAGAAGCAGATGGCTGGAGGGCTGATGGGGGAGTCACTCAGGCCATACACCCTCATATATATCTCCCCTTTCCATATCATCATCCAAAACACAAACAAACGGGTACTTGAACATATCAAGCCTGAAATCTCCTGGGAAGCTGAGATAATCAAATTCAGGCTGTCGTACTTTGGTCACATTGTGAGAAGACATGATTCATTGGAAAAGATAATAATCCTAGGAAATTTCATAGCTGTTTCCTATGCTACCAAGGCCCAGCATGGTGGAGTGGTTTAAATGTTGGACTAAAACTCCAATGATTTGATCTTATGCCTGTGAGAGCTGGACAATGAAGAAAGTGGATAAAAAGAAAGTCAACTCATTTGAGATGTGGTGCTGGAGAAAAGTGCTGAGGATACCATGGACATCCAAAAAGGCGAACAAATGGTTTCTTGAACAGATTAAACCTGAACTCTCTCTGGAAACCAAGATGATTAAATTGAGATGGTCATACTTTGGCTGCATCATGAGAAGACATGAATCATTGGAAAAGACAATAATGCTAGCATAGGTGGAAGGCAGTAGAAAGAGAGCAAGACAGCATGCCAGATGGCTTGACTCAATCAAGGAGGTCATGGCCTTGGGTCTGCAAGACCTGAGCATAGAGGTTGAGGATAAGAGGTCTTGGAGATGTCTCATCCACAGGGTCACCATGTTGTGGTTGACTCAAGGGCAGTTAACAACAAATCATCGTCGTCGTCATTGTCATCTTTCTTTATTCTCTGCCTTTCCCCCAAACTTACAAATTACAAATAATGATGATATAGTTGAAAACATACAAAGTATATAACAATTGTGGAACGCTCTCCTCGCTTTGGAAGCCCGATTGGCACCAGCGCTGTTTCTATTTAAGTGCCAAGGAAAAAATTGGCTGTGCATCAAAGCTCTTGAGCCTCACTGACTTATCTCTGAATGCTAACACATATGGCTTTAACAACTGTTTTAATCTTTTAAACCCGTTTTAACTTGTTAATCAGGTTGAATGTGGATTGTTTTCTTCATTCTGTTTAAATTGTTTTATTTTATTTTTTTAAAAAAATATGTTTTTATTTGTATGGTGCCCTGAGATGTTTTGATAATGAGGAGGGATACAAATATTTTGATAAATAAGTAAAGCTGTATTATAGTATGATGTAATGCATTGCATTATGTTATACAAATAAAAAATGTTATATAAATAAGTATAATATAATGCATTATATTCTAATGTTATATAAATAATACATGAAAACAACAACAACTGAACAGTAGTATTTATTCATAGCACCTAAATCCCAGAGGAGTTGTTATTGTGTGTCTTCAAGTCATTTCCGACTTACGGCAACTTTTAAGGTGAATGTATCATGGAGATTTCTGTGGCTGAGAGTTTGTGACTCACCCAAGGTCATCTGGTGGGTCTTCATGCCTGAGCAGGGAACTGAAACCTGATCTCCAGATTCATAATCCAATGCTCCAAATGACTATACCATGCTGTATCCTAGAGGGATACTATAAAATAGAAGTAGGTTTAATGGGATACTTTTTTAAAAAAAAAGGATATGCAAAAAATATCTATTGTTTTAAGAGCCAGAGTGGTATAGTGGTTTGAGCGTTGGACTGTATCTCTGAAGATCAGAGTTGGATTTCCCACTTGGCCATGGAAATCCATTGGCTGACCTTGGGCGAGTCACAGACTCTCAGCCTCAGAAAAACCTGTGATAGGTTTGCCTTAAGTTGGCCATAAGCTGGAAACAACTTGAAGACACACATCAACAACAACAGCCATCTATTGTGTTGACTTCTGTCCTATTTAGTGATGTCGTTGGGATGCGATCTAGTCTGGCAACCCTAAGGTGAATGTATCACAAGGTTTTCTTGATGATATAATCTTGAGATTTGTATTTTAGTGGAAGATTTAGACTTTTCTGGCAGAGAGCTCTAGTGTCTCCCCGAACTTTTGTTGTTGTTGTTGTTGTATGCTTTCAAGTCATTTTTGACTTCAGGTGACTGTATGATGAACCTATTACAAAGTTTTCTTGGCAAGATGAGTTCAGAAGGGGTTTGCCATGGCCTTCCTCTGGGGCTAAGAGAGTGTGATGTGCCCAAGGCTACCAAGTGGGTTTCCATGGTCATGCAGGGATTTCAACACTGGTCTCCAGAGTCCTAGTCCAGTGTTCGGACCACTACACCACACTGACTATCCAAAATAGTTCCATTAAAATTCATGATAAAACCTGGAGTGGATTCACTGCCCCATTGACATGGGAACCGCCAGCCACTTCTGATTTTTGAATATATGCCACATCTCAGTGTTCTTCCCTGTGCCTTCCATCTTCTAACTATGGCACTTCCCAAGGAATTTGCTCATTTGCTCTCTCAGACATGGAGATAAGGTTCTCAAGACCCTGTTTTGTCCGAATAGCCTGGTGTCCAGGGGTGTTGATTTACTGTTCCGATATTTCACACTTTCTTTGTGATGCTGTCTCTGCAGTCCATTTTGGCCTCTTAACTGACTGTTCTGCTGCTCATATGGTGTTCTGTTTGGCAGCACACTTCTATGAATAAATAACATTGTTTATTCTCTGTGTCTCTTTTCCAGCTGGCCCCAGAAAACACTCTGATGTCCTTTCAGAAGGCTGTGGAGCAGAAAATCTATGGAGTACAAGCAGATGTAGTGATAAGGCAAGTCCCCCCCCCTTCTCTCTCTCAATCTCTCTTTCCCAGGTTTTCAAAGTTTCATTCTCTTTTCCACATTCCTGACTCTCAAGTGGTACCACTTATCATAGTTATGTAAGACAGGGATGTTTATAGGAAGAGCACCAAAGAATTGTTGAACTTGGTACCCTTTACATTGCTAGACAAAGAACGTTCAGAGACATAGCCATGTTAATCTGGAATATCAGTATGGAGAGGGATCTTATAACACCTTTAAGATTTAACTGGAATATCAGTATGGAGAAGGATCTGGTAACACCTTTAAGATTTAGTGGCTTGTCGCAGAAGGAAAGAAAGCGGATGTCCAGCTGGATAGTAGCACCTTCCTACAGTCGACGCTCTGTATCAACTGATTCTTTATCCATGGATTCAAGCATCCACAGCTTTAATATATATATTTGCATTTTATATATTTATGTATTTGCATTTTACTATCCATTATATTTAACGGGACTTGAACATCCACAGATTTTGGTATCCACAGGGAGTCCTGGGCCCAAGCCCCAGCGGATACCAAAGGCCCACTATACATCTCTTACTGCATGATGTCGTAGTTCTTCAGTTCTTTTCCTGTGGGATTTCTTTTCCTGTGTTTTGTTGAATAGATTTTTCCAGCTAAAAAACAAAAACTCGCTTTTACAAACGTCTCCCATGGGAAGATAACCAAAGAGGTATGGCATCATGTGGTTAAGGCACAAAGATAGGTGCAACTGTCTGGCTGAACATCTGCTTTCTTTCGTTGTATGATAAGTTCCTAATTGTACGAAAGAAGTTGTAGCATAAGCTTTCATAGACTTGGTTGGCTTCCTCAGACCATGCGTCTGAGGAAGTAGACTAAGGGCCTTTGCAGACTGCCAGAAATAGTGCAAATTGAGTCCACTTTAAATTGAGGCACTGCCCTGGCTCAGTGCTAGGGAATTATGGGACGTGTATTTTATTGTGGCACCAGAGCTCTCTGACAGAGAAGGCTCAATGTCTTAGAAAAAAATACAATTCCCATGATTCCCTAGCACTGAGCCAGGGCAGTGCCTCAATTTAAAGTGGACTCAATTTGCACTATTTCTGGCAGTCTGCAAAGGCCCTAAGGCTGCATCCACACTTGAGAAACAATCCAGTTTGTCACCACTTTAACTGCATGGCTCAATGCTGTGGAATTCTGGGGATTGTAGTTTTGCGAGGTATTTAGCCTTCTCTGTCAGAGAGCTCTGGTGCCACAGCAAACTACAATTCCCAGAATTCCATAGCATTGAGCCATGGTAGTTAAAAGTAGTGTCAGATGCAGCCTTAGTCTTAAAAGCTTTTGCTACAACCTCTTTTGCACAGTTGGTCTCAAAGGTGGCTACAAGATCCCTTTGCCTAAAGTCAAAGAGCACGTAGGTTTTTGAGCTAAACAGCATTTATTTACAGAGAGGTGGGATACAAATAATAATAATAATAATAATAATAATAATAATAATAATAATAATAATAATAATACCGTAATAATAATAATATTCCCATGTATCACTGAATTTAATGGCAATAATTGTGACATAAACAACTAGCAAAGTTAAAATTATACCTTTAAATTACAATATTATCAGCACAGCCTAAATGAAATGCATTTCATGTACATAGTTTTATGTGATTAAAGTGAAAATTTGCTAAGAGATGATGTTTTAAAGAAAATGTTAAAATAATTTAAAATTATAATTTAGAATTTAAAAGTTTTAAATTGTAATTATTTTTTTTAAAAGTTGAGGCTTCTCCTTTTTCCTCCCACTGAGCTTCATCCCATTCACACCATCTCTTCCGCTGAGCTTTTTAAAAGGATACAGGCATATGCCATAGTCTGTTTCTGCCAAAAGTTAGATGTTTGGGGAGTAGTGGTGTCCCACACCCCTTAGGGCAGGGGTAGGCAACCTTTCCCCCTTTTTTTTTTTTAAATAAATTTTATTATTAAAACACATAAATACACTCATGCAATAATCCAAACCTGTTACAAATAAATCCTAATCAAAATCAAAATCCAAACAGAATGGAAAGAAGAAAAGAAGAAAAAGGAAAGGAAAAAAAAACACTCATTGATCCAAATCATTATCTAATAACTTCAAAA
>JAIPUX010001232.1:173568290-173581127 GCA_020142125.1 Phrynosoma platyrhinos | reverse complement strand
CCTCGGCCCTTAAAGGGGAAAGGTTGCCTACCCCTGCCTTAGGGTTTCACCTGGTGCAGCCCACTCCCCTGCAGCTCCTATTGACACCCCTGCCTATAGATCTGCTTGTGTTGGAGGCAATGTACTTCTATATATACTTGGCTGGGAGGCACATGAGATGGAGAATGCAGTTGCACTCATGTCTTGCTGATGGGCTTCCCGTGGGTAACTTGGCTACTCCATGAATGGAGTATTGGACTGGATAAGCATGGCTCTTGTGTTCTTATTGCAAAAATTGGAGACATTTGAAAAGGGCAGAATAATTGCATTTCAGTTTGTGTATTAATTCAGGAAGTGTGGATTAGTTCGATTCACACGCATATGTTAACCAAACAAATGTTTTCTTCATTACCATTTACAGGTTTTCACATCTCTCCATGAGTCAACAGCACTATGTCTCACATAGCCTAAGTCACCTGTCTTCTGCCAGGGACTGTCTTCTAAGTCAATGAGTGATGCTTATCTTCTCTCTGTTCCACAGTTATGATGGAGTACCTTTTTTAATGCATGACAAGACACTGCGGAGGACAACCAATGTAGAAGAAGTGTTTCCACAACTGGCCTATGAGCATTCTTCCATGTTCAACTGGACAGACTTGGAGATACTGAATGCTGGTGAATGGTTCCTCAAGGTGTGTATGGAAACATATATTGGGTCTGATATACTGGACATCAAGTTTAGTTCTCAGACTTTGTTCATTTACTGTAAACCCAAAAGCAGGAGAAGGAATGAATGGAAGTCTTTCCCATAAAACTGTGCTTTCAAGTTTATTCTTTTCAATCAGAGAGAGGGTCCTCAGTCCTTGGTTCTCTAGATGTTTTTGACATCAATTCCCAGAATCTCTCACTATGGGCCATGCTGGCTGGTGCTTCTGGAAACTGAAGTTCAAACAGCTGGAAGGCATTATCCAGTCCCCAGTTCTATGATTACAATCAAAATCAATATTCAGGGCAGCCCAAGACACCTGGGATTGCTTAGGGAGGCAAAATTGACAATGCACATTCTCATCTTTTTGTGCATCTTTGTTGCCACATAGGGCCTAAGCAGACTGCCAGAAATAGTGCACATTAAATTGAGGCACTGCCCTGGCTCAGTGCTAGGGAGTCATGGGAATTTTATTTTTTTCTGAGACATTGAGCCTTCTCTGTCAGAGAGCTCTGGTGCCACAATAAATTACAGTTCCCATGATTCCCTAGCACTGAGCCAGGGCAGTGCCTCAATTTAATGTGCACTATTTCTGGCAGTCTGCAAAGGCCCATACTCATATATTTTGCTTATTTATTTTAAGTATCTCATATGTCTACTTTTCAGATATTGAAACTTACCCAATGATTCACAAAGTGTGTGGGATGGGTAGAGTATAAAAGTTCAGAGATCTAATAAACTGATAGGCTGGTAATGTAACATGTGTGTCTCTAATTGTGTGACCATCCACAAGTAACCACCAGAAAATGCATATTGAAAAATGTAACCAGATAAGATAAAAACATTTGAACCAAATCTTCACTCAAGGAAGATTAAGGAGGTGATATAAAATTGAGCTAGTGAAGCCACATATCAGTGTCATGGAGGAAAGGAAACAAGAAGTTTAAAAAAGAAGGATAATTTCCATAATTTCATTATCCTGAAATTAAATGCTCCTTTCTGTAACCAGCAAGGTGACTCATCCCACTTTTGTTGACTATATGCTGAAATGTCTCATGTTTGATTTTATTTTTATCTTATCATATTCAATCTTTTCATGCGATTTCCTGATTGGTACTTATAGCTGTTTTGTATGCAATATAATAGAATGAGATTGCATTAAATGAGTTGTAACTCATGGACTGAGCAGTGTGTAGGAGACTGCTTCCCATTGAACAGTGAGGAAGGGATGCCTCCAATCTGGCTTGGTCCACAATTTGCTCATGCAGTGAACTAAACATCCCCACAAGCTTGGTTGAACTTATAGTAAAACGTTCTTTACTGTATACTGACATTATATGTGAGATGAAAGCAGACAAGCTTTTTTAGTGTCATATCTTACCTTGATACAAGGAAGGGGAAGAGAGAACAGACCCCAGTGGGAGGCTAACAATCCTGTCTAGGTACTGGCAGAGGCAGAACCAGGTGTATCCCAGGCAGTGCCCACACATCAGGAGGAACATACAGAGCCATTTAGAATAATAGAATCATAGAGTTGGAAGGAACCTTAAAGGCCATCCAGTCCAAACTCTTGCCATGTAGGAAGGATAGATGACCATCTAGTCTCTGTTTAAAAACCTCCAAGGAAGGAGACTCCAACACACTCTCAGGTAGTATATTCCATTGTCGAACAGCTCTTACCATCATAAGTTCTTCCTAATGTTTAGGTGGAATCTCTTTTCCTGTAGAGTGCCATATATTGAAAAAACTGGGAAAAGGGGGTAAGGAAATGCCTTGCTCCTCTTTAAATAGCTAACAAGGCCAGCTGGCCTAATTTACTGCTGGCTGGCAATTAGCTTGGTCAAAGCCAGGGGTAGGCAACCTTTCCCCTTTAAGGGCCGAGGGACTTCAGCTCCCAGAAGCCTCAGCCATGTTGGCCAATAGTCCCATGTTGGCCAATAGCTCCTGGGATTCTGGGAGCTGAAGTCCCTCGGCCCTTAAAGGGGAAAGGTTGCCTACCCCTGGCCAAAGCTATTCCACTGCTCCAGACAAACAACTCCAACACTTCCTAGCAGTCCTGTTGGACATGTGTAGCTTTGTGGATCTCTGACCTTTGGCATGTACATCAGACTAACTTTCTGATAACTCCTTTCTTGGCTTTGGGTCAGCTCAGGGCTGCTTTTCCCATTCGGAGCTCAGACTGTGTAGACCATGCTTCCAGATGAAGCCTTGTGTAAGCCCTGGGGCTTGCCTGGTTCCCCCCTGTCTGTTTCTGCAGTCTGGGGATGCACTTATCTCTGCACTTGACAGCCTTAAATGGGACACTCGAGGAGCAGAGCTCCAGATCTGGGGCACAACAGTAGAAATGGCCTTGCCCTACTGGCACCCTGCTTTGCCATAGATCAGGGCTACTCAGAGTGGTGGTCCATGGACCAGTGCTGGTCCATGAGGACTGCCAGTACAGAGCAACTTTCCAGCAGAGGAAGAAACAGTGATAGTCAGTGGGCACAAATAGGGTGCTGGGAAGTTCTTCACACACCTTCTCTGTGGGCACAGCAGTAAAAACTGGAATAATAAACATGATTTTTGACTTTTAATTGCCTGCGCATCCCTCCATTTTCTCCTCAGCTCTCACCTAGAGGGACAGAAGAAGCAGTAGGGAAACAAAGATGTCATATCCTCAACCTAGATGGTCTCTCTTATGCACCTCCTCTATCAATGCTTCCTTATGACTGCCTTGGTCTAAGGCAGCTTCTTCTGTTGTGTTGCTATTTAAATGTGTAAAGGGAATGGGACAAAAACAGGAAAAGAAGAAATAAATAATAACTTAGGTATAACGAGTCCAAACACTTGAATTCTCAGCCACTCTTCTCCATCTTAGCTGAGATTTTCTTTGTTTTTTTTAACCAGCCTTAATTATGCCATTACCTCACCCAAAACAGATTAAATTCCCCTTCCAGAGTCTGTCTGTCTCCTGACCAGGAGTGCCTCTCTCTTGTCTGGGTTAAGTCTCAGTTTATTAGTTTTCATCCAGCCCATGACTGCCTCTGGACTATGATTCAGAACATCAACATGTTCCCTTGTAATGGAAGAAATGGAGAAACAGATCTGTGTCTCATCTGCATATGGGTGACAACAGAACCCAAATTCCTGGACAAATGCTCTGGATTCCACTTGTTGGGGGGAAGCAGTGGGGCAGGCCAGTGACAAATGGTGGATCTCCTGTCAGTGCAGCAGGGAATCCATGCTGGGTTTTAGCTTGAGCTTTATAGGAACCATCCAAGGTGCTGAAAGTATTTGGGAAGTAGAGTTCAGCACCTCAGAATGTATTTGATTTCATTTATGTATATGTTGTCTTTCTCCTGGATTAGGACCCAAGGTGGTTTATACAAGCTTACGCTAAAACAATACAGTTTTAAAACACAAATAAACATCATCACATTAAAATGACATTCATTAATATAAATTCATTAAAAAGCATACATTTTTTTAAATGCACCCTTCCCTCCCAGAAGAACCCTCCTTGGAAACAGTTATTCATTAAAATGCACTTAAACAGAAAAGTCTTGGTCTACCGACAGACAGATAGTTCCTTTAAAGTTAGAACTAAAACCTGGAGAGAATTCACTGCTCTAGTGACATGGAAGCTGTTGGCATCTGTGACCTTCAGTCCCTGTTTCTGGGCATTGGTTTGGCTTCCAGGATCCCTCAGTGCCACTTAGAATCATAGAGTTGGAAGAGACCACAAGGGCCATCCAATCTAACCCTTTGCCATGCAGGAACTCAAAATCAAACCATCCCCGACAGATGGCTATCCAGCCTCTGTTTAAAGACCTCAAAAGAAGGAGACTCCACCAGTTTCTGAGGGAGTGTGTTCCATTGTCAAACAACTCTCACTGTCAGGAAGTTCTTCCTAATGTTGAGGTGGAATCTCTTTTCCTGTAGTTTGCATCTGTTGTTCTGGATCCTGTTCTCTGGAGCAGCAGTAAACAAGCTTGCGCCATCTACAATATGATATCCCTTCAAATATTTAAATAGGGCTGTCATATCACCTCTTAACCGTCTCTTCTCCAGGCTAAACCTACCCAGTTCCCTAAGTCGTACCTCAAAGGGCATGGTCCAGACCCTTCACCATTTTGGACACGCTTCAGCTTGTCAACATCCTTTTTGAATTGTGGTGCCAAGAACTGGACTCAGGATTCCAGGTGGGGCCTGACCAAAGCAGAATAGAGTGGCACTATTACTTCCCTTGATCTACATACTATACTGCTATTCATGCAGCCTTAAATTGCATTGGCCTTTTTAGCTGCCCCATCACACTGTTGTCTCATGTTCAACTTGTGGTCTACTAGGACTCCTAGATCCCTTTCACACGTCTGTCTCCTTAAGCCAAGTGTCCCCCATCTTATATTTATGCATTTCATTTTTCCGCCCTTAGTGCAATACCTTACATTTCTCTGTGTTGAAATTCACTTGTCTCTGAACACGTTCCAGTCCATCAAAGCTGGCTTTTGAAAGGAAGTGAAGGCCTTTCTGATAGATCAGTGGTGGAGAAAGTATGATTAATTTGAGCCTCTTTTTTTGCAAAAAGAAGAATAGGAGGAAAAGGAAGCAACAGTAGCAGCAGAGGCCAGGGATCCAACCTCAAAAATCTACAGCATTCCTGGAGGCCTCCAGAACGGCAGATTTGTTTCTGACCATGCAGACCCCTGAATACCTAGAGGCTGAAACTAGAATTGGCTTCTATTTTGATTTTGGCTGTTTTCAGCTGAAAATAAAGAGGTATTATCTGTCATGGATATACATACATAATCATTTATCGCCTAACCTAAAGACCCCTGCAAATAAAACATCCAAGCTTCCATACAATTGCAAGATCATAATTAAAATTAACTACATTAAATATATGCCTAAGCTTAAAATGAATGGCTTGTGTTATAAAACAAGTCACATTGCAATAACAAAGGAAGAGTAATAAACAACCTTTGGCATCATAACAAAAACATTTTATATCCTTAGGTTTCTATAACAGTTAACCAAGATGGTCTCCAGGCACCATAAAATAGTATAAAATTGGCCTTCAACTCCACTATCTCTGTGATATGTCCTCCTTCTATACAGTTTCTTCCTTCCCCTGAAAACCCAGATGCTGAAACCAGAATTGGTTTCTGGTTGGTTTTTGGCTGAAAATACTGAGGTGTTATCTGTCATGGTTATACATACATAAATAATAATAATACTTAGTCCAAAGACCATTGCAAATAAAAACATCCAAGCTTTTGTTACAGTTGCAAGATCATAATTAAAATTAGCTAAATAAAATGTATGTCTAAACATAAGGTAATAAATAGCTTATGTTATAAAACAAGTCGCATTTCAGTAACAAAGGAAGAGTAATAATTAACCTTTGGCATCATATGAAAAGCATTTTATACATTCGTATCTTCAGGTTTCTGTGACGGTTAACCAAGATGGTCTCGAGGAATCATAAAATTATATAAAATTGGCCCTCAATTCCACCTCCTCTGTGATATGTCCTCCCTTCTTGGCTAATATCTCCTCCTTCCCCCTGAGAAAAAAAACCCCCATCATTCCCAACCTGACATCTTCCATATGTATTGGACTACAACACCCATCTTTCTCAGCCATTGATGATGCTATCTGGTGATGGTGGCCATTGTCTCTCACCAATTCTGAAAGCACCAAGTTGGAGATAGTCAGGTTCAGACATCCAACTGAGAGAGAAGAATCCTCTTGTTTCCCTCTTCGTCCCTCATCCCTGTTCCCTTTGCTTGTAACAAGACTTCATGACAGCTGGAGGCCAAAGATATGGCAAAGAAATGCAATCAAAAAGAGGGGCTTTAGGGATTAATGACTCTCTCCCAGTTCACCTGCTGTGTCAGATAAGAAGTAGTCTTCATTTGTTAGCCCAGTTCATCGAAGGCTGGGAACCAAATCGGCCTTACAGAGTGACATGTAGGCAGTGACCCCAAGCCCAGCAAAGAACCTGACTTTGTGAATGCCCAGGTATTATCTGACGCAGGGGACATAGATAGTGGGGTTAGACTGATGATTCTGTCTCTGGCGGCATCATTATCCTCGTTGTTGTGCACATCTCATTATAAAATTAAAATGCATAATAGAAGTATACAAGGAGGTTCTCAGATATATAGTATACAGGTCACTCCCCCATATCCATGTGGGATATGTTCCCAGATTTACTGTTGATAAATGAAACCTACAGATAATAATAAACTGCAATAGAACATGCTAGAGCACCCAGAAAATGTTTAAAGAGGAAGCCTCTCTAGGTATCTGGAGGTCGTCCAGTATGACTCTAGTCAACGTCCACCAGACATGGACCATAAAGTTCTGCTGGAGGACCTTCAGATGCCTGGAGAGATTCCTCTCCCCCCCCCCCCCCATCACGGTTAAATGAAACTGTGGTTTCCAGTACCACAGATATGAGGGTGATCTGTAATACAATATTCCAGTAATAGGTTTCTACAAAAGCTGACCAAATTTCCAAATATAAGTCCATTTGTAGGTTTCATCTGTACAGCATTCTTTCATATGCTGCAAAAATTGTTAGATCTTCTGTACATTGAATCACAGGTAGAGGAAAGTTATCTTTCCAATATTGAAGGATCAATGTTTTAGCAGCCAAAGGGGTGTGAAGAATCCACTTCTGCTGGCCCTTTGTTAGTTTCCAAGATTTCAATAAAATATCATTAAACACCAGATGCCTGTTTCAATAAAAAGGTCTTTTCTGCCAGTGGAAGGACAGCAGAGAGGGATCCATTTTCCTTGCCTTTAAAAAAAATGCATTGTTTTAGACTACAAGTGTTGGTAACATTTTTTTAAAATTACAGATTAGATTACCCTCATCTTTCTTTGGTGTTATAATTTTGACTTAAAGTGATAATCCTTGGTATCTTCTAATTCCTTTCCACAGAGTGATCCTTTCTGGACTGCTGATTCCCTCTCCAATTCTGATTTCGTGAAAGCTGCCAATCAATCTGTCTGTAAATTGGCTGACATGCTGGAGACAATCAAGGGCAATGCCACCGTCCTCTTCAACCTCCAGGATTTGCCCCCGGATCATCCCTACTACAGCACATCCATCAACATCACCTTGAAAACGGTCCTCGAATCAGGCATCCCTCAGCAGGCAGTGAGTTCCACGTCACTTTTGTAGGTAGATGCTGGACCATTGTTGGAAGGCTTTTCTCACACCAATTCAATGCAGTTACAGTGCAACAGATAGACAGACTGAAAATGGCAACTTATTAGGGTGTTCCATTTGATTTTCTAAACCTCATATTTGGGGTGAGGGAGAAGAAGAGGGGGAGGAGGAGAATAGGGGGCAGAAAGGTATCCAATGATGTAGACTTGAGTCAATTGACCTGGACTTAAGTCACTTCACTGACTTGATTTATCAAAAATGATACACTGACTCAACTTGACTTGAGACTTGTATCTTTTTAGTGACTGATTTAGTGATGCCATTCACTTTGAACAGGAGGCAAGAGCTTTCCCCCGAGAGTGTAGGGCACATTTCTTGAAGGGACCAGCAAATGCATTAGGCAGTGGGCTTGAAGTAGAAGGATCCTTCTAAAGCTTTTGAAAGTGGGATGCATTCCTTGGAGAGGAACAGCAAACACATTAGGCATGGGGCTTGAGGTGAGGGTTGAGGTCTGCTTGGCAGCTATCTTTGCTGCACCTCCGAGGACCCTTTTAAAGCAAGCTAGCATGATACAGCCCAGAACTGCACTGGCTTTTTTTGGCTACCACATCATACTGTTGACTCATGTTTAGCTTTTGGTCTAGTCTCGGACATAGAAACTCACTAGGTGACTTTGAGCGAGTCACACCCTCCCAGTCCTATAAAACCTTGTGACTTGACTTGGAAATGAGTTGAAGCCACACAAACAACAACAAGATCCCTAGATCCTTTTAACATGTACTGCTTTTAAGTCAAGTGTCACCCATCCTATCTATATTTATGCATTTCATCACATCAGCTCCTAGATGCCCCAGCCAGCATGACCAGCACTGAGAGATCATGGGAGCTGTAGTCTAACAACATCTGGGAAACCAGAAGATATGAACCACTTCTGCTCCTGCATTCACTCTTCCCTTTAAATCTCTTATGTTCATTTTCAAGCTTCTTCAAGCACGGAGCAAAAGTGTCAATAAGTTTCAGTGCATGGGTATTCACTTTTGGCCCTCTTCTAACCCATTCACACCCTGCAGAAGGTCAGTTAAGGACTGGATAGTATAATCTGGGATATTTGGGCAGGCCATGGAGGAGATCTCCTCTGGTGTGATTTCAAGAACAAGTTGAATGATGCCTTTCCCTTCCAGCCTTGGATTCTGTTCGAGACTTGCAAGCATTTTGAGCTTTTCTAATTAAGGGTGTGAGTTTTTGTTGTTGCTGCTACTGCTGCGTTAAACCCAAAGCGTCTCATAATCCCACATATGGAACAATTAGCTCAGGGGAAGGCTCCCTATTTAGTTTCCATCTGTCTTTTTGATTCCAGCACCTAAATTTCAATTAACCATGTGGCTGCTCCCACAAATAACTCATTCTGGGAGGCTGCTTCACTCAATGTTTTCTCTCCCTTCCCACAAATAATCACTTTTGTAGACATGTGGGTTGGTTTTCTGCACTTTCCAGAGAAAACAACGATGGAAACACACAAAGACATTTGTTCACCATTTTTTCTACCTAGCCCTACAGTACTTTCCTTCTATACTTTTTTTTATTTTCCATATCTTAAAATTTAAATACAACATACTATACATACATCTAAGACATACCATTTACAAAACAAACAGACATATACAAACATAAAAGACCCTTCCCTTCCTTTACTAAGATTATATCTTGATTACTTATATCAACTTTCTTATGTTACCATTTGATCTTCTAATCTGTTCAATATTAATATTAAGTTGTATCATTTTCCTCAAATATATATTTAACCACTTTCTTCATTATCTGTACCACACCTTACATATTGTTCTGAACAACTGCTTTTGCTACCAAGGCTAATCATACATTTTTACATCTTGTGTGTTTCCTATACCCTCCGCCCTAGTTATTGTACGCTTTTCAAGTACTTTCCTTCTATACTGATTTCAGCAGTGCCCAGCTTCCTTTAAACATCATTTCTGGATTCCCTCATTTCAGAAGTGACCGCTGCCCATGCAAAGCAATGGATAAATCCAAAATTTGAGAGCACCTTTGAAGAGCTGTGTGTCCCATGCAGAAGCAAAAAGTAGCATGCTGGAAAGATATGTAGTCCATGATTCTTTTTAATCTCATTTCGGGGAAACCTATAACAGCTTTGTGTTTTGCAAACATGACAATGAAGCACAGAATTTCTGCAGACATTATCTTGATTACATCTCCTTGGGACTATTGTAATGTAGTCTACATGGGTCTGCCTTTGAAAACTGTTTGGAAACTTCTGTGGGTCTAAAATTCTTCCTAGCACAATTCCAGCTGTTGGTATTGACCTATAAAGTCCTGTATGCCCTGGTTGTTGTTAACTGCCCCCGGGCCAACCTCAACTCATGGCAGCCCTGTGGATGAGATGTTTCCAAGATGCCCTGTCCTCCTGCTCGGCTTACGTTGTGTAGATTTAGACCCGTTACTTCCCTGATTGAGTCTATCCATCTAGCATGTGGTCTTCCTCTCTTCCTACTACTTTTTATCTTTCCTAGTGCTATTCTTTTCCAATGAGTTATGCCGTCTCATGATGTGGCCAAAGTACAACTGCCTCAATTTAATCATCTTGGTTTCAAGGGAGAGTTCTGGTTTGATCTGTTGATGGACCCATTTGTTTGTCTTCCTGGCCATCCACAGTATCCTCAGCACTTTTCTCCAGCACCAGATCTCAAATGAGTTTATTTTCTTCTTACCCGCCTTTTCACTGTCGAGATCTCACATCCATACATGGTAACAGGGAATACGATGAAATGGATAAATTCTGAGAGAACTGTGATGGCAAAATTAGCATGTTAAACATCAAGAAGTACTGGATTGGGAAGAAGGAGTATCTATTGATAGTGGAAACTCTTCGTATTTGCTTTGGAAAAATAAAATAGAATCTATTGAAATGGTTTATAGATTCTGGAACTTCCTCCCAAGAAAGCTCAATTGATTCCCTCCTTGCTCTCTTCTTTCCTTTTGTGAGCTGCCTTGGGCCCACTCTGGGAGAAGGGTGGCATATAAATGAAATAAATAATGATAAATAATAATTTTTGTAAACAGGCAAAATTTTGCAAATTTATCTTCAACATTTAACTGGATAGGGCAGAAGGAAGTTCCATAGGTGTGCTGTATCTTTCCTATGCTTTCAATGTGTTTTTGATGGTTTTAAATTAATGTTTTTAATTGGATTGGTTGCTCAGTGGTTTTGGAAAACTTCTGTACATGTTTGACCTATTTTATTTTAGCTTATATTGTAAGCTTCTTTTGGGTCCATTTGATGAAAGTCAGAATATTAAAGAAAGAAATCAGGAAACTACGCTGACACTGATATGACGTGTTAATGTAATTTTCATAAAAATAAATATATTTGAAAGATTTTCAGTATTTCTAATGTACGCTTGGCCCTCCATATCCAGAGATTCTGCATCCACTGATTCATAATCATCATCATCATGATTATTATATAAGTTCCAAAAAGCAAACCTTGATTTTGCCATTTTATATCAAGGACATATAAGAGGAGGACTATCGCTTTATATAAGAGGAGGACTATCGCCTCCCAAAAATAGTACTCTACGGTGAACTCGTCACGGGTCAGCGTAAGAGGGGCGCTCCAAAAAAGCGATACAAGGACTCCCTGAAACAATATCTCAGGCTCGGCCAAATTGATCACCAACCATGGTCCACCCTGGCCTCACATCGGGAGACATGGAGATGCACTATCCACAATGCTGCAGCTTTATTTGAGAACTCACGTCGAACAAGTCTCGAAGAGAAACGACAATGCAGAAAGAATCACAACCCAGAAACATCACCCAAGGAGATCTTCTGCTGTGCTTTCTGCAACCGGACTTGTTTATCGCGGATTGGCCTTTTTAGTCATCAGCGCGTTTGCAAAAAGCATGGGATGAGTCCTTCCTGAATCTTCGTTTGCGAAGAAAAGCCAGAGAGATAAGGGACACCATTTTATTGTGCCATTGTATATAATGGGACTTGGGCATCCATGAATTTTAGTATCCACAGGGAGTCCTAGAACCAAACCCCAGTGGATACCAAGGGCCACTATACTTATATGCTATAATTTTGAGATTCTCCCTTTCTGTTTTGTTTCTTGGGGTGGTGGTGGTGTAACTACAGTACCAACCTTTTAAAAGATTCTAGCTTTTGGAGGATTTCTCCTCTTTTTAAAAAAGATTATAATAGTAATTGCTATTGTTTGTTTGTTGTTCCTTCAGGTAATGTGGTTGCCCAACTCAGAGCGAACTTTGGTTCAGGAAATTGCCCCGGGTTTCCAGCAGACCTCCAGCGTCAAAGGAGAGGCGCAGCAGTTGAAGGACAGAGGATTTCAGAAGTTGAACCTGCGGTACACCAAGGTCACCAGTGAAGATATCAGGTGCTCCTCTTAGCTCTCACTGTTTCAAAGGTCTCCTTGGCCAAGCCTGCCTGAGCAGGGTGACCAGATGTCCTAACCACAAAGGAGGACAAGGCACTGCAAAATGTAGGGGACTCAAGAAAAAATGTAGGGTGTTACAAAATAAAAAAGCTAAATACACTTACATAAATATAAATTCATGCTTTTTAGTCGTGCTCAAAATGGAGGACATTTTGGAATTCCTCTAGGATGGAAGGATGAAATGTAGGGTATGTCTTGGAAAAGGAGGATATCTGGTCACCCTGTGGCTAAGTTTTAAGATCCTTGAGCATACCACCTTCATAGGTCCGTTTAGTGAGGACAGCGAGGTGGGCCTTCTTGGTAGGGGTTGTAAATCTGGATTTTTCCAATTCCTGATGGATATCAAGAACAGTGAAATAGTATTTCATCATGTAGCATTGGAACACTTTGGACTATAATACACGCAGGTTTGAAATCACCATAAAGCAGGGGTCGGCAACCTACGGCCCGCGGGCCACACCCAGCCCGCAGACCCACTGACTGACCCCTGCCGCCGCC
>JAIPUX010001232.1:173524616-173560351 GCA_020142125.1 Phrynosoma platyrhinos | reverse complement strand
CTGGGGTATTAGCTACTCCTCCTAATTTGGTGTCATCTGAAGATTTGATAACTATGCCCCCAATACTGTCATCCAAGTCATTGATAACGGATTAATGCTTTTCTAATAATATGATTATTAAAGTCTCTGAATTTTAGTTTTGTCATACCATACATATGCGTGCCATCCGAACCGTAAATTGTGACCTTCTAAGCTTAATAATTTGTTGTTATCTAATTTGATCCAATCTTGCAGCCATAGCATACTTGCTGCTGCATAGTACGTTTTAAAGTTTGGCAGTGCACAGCCCCCTCTCTTTTGTTCTGTTAATGTATCCCATTTAATCCTTGGGTTTTTTTTTTCTTTTCCCAAATAAATTTTCTAATTTCTTTATTCCACTTGGAGAATATTTTGTCACTATATATAATTGGAAGATTAAGAAACAAAAAGATTAGCTTAGGTAACACCTTCATTTTAATAGTGGCGATTCTCCCCAATAATGAAAGGTTGAGTCTGTTCCATTGACTCACATCTTTCTGAATTTCTGACCAAATTTTAGCATAATTATTTTCAAAAAGATCTATCTTTTTGTTGGTTACCCATAGACCCAATTATTTTACTTTCTTTTTTATTTTACATCCTGATTTTATTTCCAATTAATCTTCGTCATTCTTTTTCATACTTTTAGTTAATATTGACATTTTATCTTTATTTAATTTTAATCCTGAGAATTTACCAAAAGTATTTATTTTATGCATTGTATGTTCTATGCTTTCTAATGGGTTATCCAGAATAATTACCATATTGTCAGCATAGGCCTTGATTTTAAATTCGTGTCCTTTTATCTTGGTGCCTTTAATTTTGTTGTAGTATCTTATTGAGTTTATGAAAATCTCTAACACAAGAATGAACAGCAAGGGTGACCTGGGCTGATCCAACAAAGCAGCATGAAAATAAATAAGGAAGAAAATCCAAGTTTTAATTGTACATAATTTTTATTACTGTATTAATATACTCAAGATAATTTAAAAGACAGATAAATTAGATGTAATTCAATGGATATTTAATTAATGTTGATTAGCATAATGTAAATTTGTATAAATAATAAATGGAGGAAAAAAAGCAGGCAAAAACTAGCCGGTCTGCCCTTTCAATCCACAATATTACCTCTCTATTTGCGGTGGTCCATTTCAAGTGTGTGCATTTCCCTTTGCCAGTGTGGGAATCCATAGCTACTTCCACAGTCAAAAGCTGTTGTTATTAGCAGCTGCAGCTTTCCCTGCAGAATTACTTATTTAGTGGGTCTAAGCGACATCTAGTGGCTGATAAAACATGGTCACTTCATCCATTGTTGTATGCCTTCAAGTTGTTTCCAACTTGTGGCAAACCTAAGGTGATCCTGTCATGGGGTTTTCTTCGTGATTTATTCAGAGTAGGTTAGCCATTGCCTTCCCTTGAGGCTGAGAGTGTATGACTTGCCCAAGGTCACCCTGTGGATTTCATGGCCAAGGTGGGAATCGAACCCTGGACTCAGGAGTCATAGTTCAACACTCAAACCACTACGCCTTGCTGGTTTGCATTTCATAAAATCATGGAATCATAGAGTTGGAAGAGACCATAAGGGCCATCCACTCCAACCCCCTGCCATGCAGGAACTCCCAATCGAAGCATCCCCGACAGATGGCCATCCAGCCTCTGCTTAAAGACCTTCAAGGAAGGAGACTCCACCACTTTCCAAGGGAATGTCTTCCACTGTCGAACAGCTCTCACTCTCAGGAAGTGCCTCCTAATGGACTTCATCCATTCCTGTGTTTATTTCATAAAATCATTGTTGTTAGATGGAATCATCCTTGACTCATGGCAGCCTTGCGTATGATACATCTCTAAGGCCCCTATCTTCCACTGCTATGCTTACCTCTTGGAGATTCAGGCCTCTGATGTCCCCAGTTGAGTCCATCCATATGGTCTTCCTCTCTTTCTACTGCCTTCTACTTTTCCTAGCGTTATTGTCTTTTCTAATGAACCATGCTTTCTCATGATGTGGCCACAATTTGATCCTCTTGGCCTCCAGGGAGAGTTTGGGCTTGATCTGTTGAAGAACCCTTTTGTTTGTCTTCTTGGTCATCCACGGTATCCTCAGCACTCTTCTCCAGCACCACATCTCAAATGAGTTGATTTTCTTTCTGTCGGCTTTCTTCACTGTCTCTACATGGCGATGGGGATACGGTGGCTTGGGTAATTTTGACTTTAGTGCTCTGTTATATTTCTTTACACTTTAGGATCTCGTAAAGGATCTAGGATCTTGTAAAGGTGCTGCATGATGGGGTGAGCTCCTGTCACTAGTCCCAGCTTCTGCCAACCTAGGAGTTCGAAAGCATGAAAATGCAACTAGATAAATAGGTATTACTTCGGTGGGAAGGTAAACAGCGTTCTGTGCAATCATGCTGGCCACACGATCACAAAGTAGTCTCTGGCAATGCTGGCTCTTTGGCTTAGTAACAGAGATGAGCACTGCTCCCTACGGTCAGACACGACTTGACAACCTTGTCAACAGGGAATAGCTTTACCTTTAAATGATCTTATTCTTGCATGGCTGCCCTTCCCATTCTTAGTCTTCTTCTTATTTCTTTACTGCAATCTTCGTTCTTATCAATGTTTGATCCTTGTCTATGTTTTACTGTTGTTAACTGCCTTCGAGTTGACCTTGACTCATGGCATCCCTGGGGATTAGACATCTCCAAGACCCCCTGTCCTTCATTACTCTTCTAGGTCATGTAGTTTCAGGCCCATGACCCCCCTAACTGAGTCAATCCATCTGGCCTGCGGTCTTCTTCTCTTTTTATTGCCTTCTGTCTTTCCCAGTATTATTGACATTTTTACTGATTCATGCCTTCTTATGATGTGGCCAAAGTACAACAGCTTCAGTTTGATCATCTTGGCTTCCAGGGAGAATTCAGGCTTGATCTGTTCAAGGACCCATTCATTTGTCTTTTGGCTGTTCACAGTATTCTCAGCACACTTCTCCAGCACCACATCTCAAATGTTGATTTTCTTTTTATTCACTTTCTTTACTGCCCAGCTCTCACATCCATACATGGTGGGAAATTTGATGGCTTGGATTATTCTAACTTTACTTCTCAGTTAGATATCTTTACTCTTTAGGATTGTGTCTAGCTCTTTCATAGCTGCCCTTCCCAATCCTAGTCTTCTTATTTCTTGACTGCTGTCTGTGTTCTGATCAGTGTTTGATCCAAGGTACGGGAATCATAGAATCATAGAATTGAATTCACGGAATCTAAGAGTTGGAAGAGACCCCAAGGGCCATCTAGTCCAACTTTCTTCTGCCATGCAAGAAAACACCACCAAAGCACTCCCCACAGATTAACCTATAGCTTCTGTTTATGTTTTTTAAAAAAATTGAGATGCGACTTTTTGTTTGTTCTGTAATTGAAAAATGTAGGAGTAGCCACGCTGACTATTAAAGAAAACCAAAGTTCAAAATATACATTAGTGATATTTTTATTAGGCCAGTGAGAAGGCACACACAAACTTCCCTTAGTTTTCTCTGGCAAAGATGGAAGACAGAGTTTATTCCTCCAAATTTCTCCCTGTTTGCAAGGAGAGGGGAAGACTGACATTTTTTCCTGCATGAACACACTCACTATAAAATCCAAAACCACAAAATGGAAACCTGTAAGCTTATGACTTCAGCAACATTTGTTTCTCCCCCCACCCCAACATGATTTTTCGGCCCTCTTTACCTGATGAAGAAACTAGTGAGTTTTGAAAGCTAGCATAATAACATTTTTAAACCTTCTATTGGCCTAATAAAGGAATCATCACTATGTATTTTCAGTTTGAATTTTGTAAACTGATAAAGGAGAGCTCTTGCTTGAGCATGGGCTGAGGGCACAATTTTAATTGATCCAGCTGGGAATTAAGGACACACTTAATATCTGAAGCTGCTTTATTCCTGATGTACATATTACAACAGGGAATTTTTAAAAATCTTATCCTTCTAACGCTCTGATGAATTACTGAAATATAAATGATCTTATCTGTCCTTTAGTTTCTGGAGAAACATCTCCATTGGGATTTTGGTAACATGACAGATGTGTCCAAATGTAACTGTGTAATTCAATGGATATTTTTATTCTGTGCAAACTTTGTGGTACCTGGAAACTTATCAAGATTTCCTGAGTGAAAAGAAAATAACAGAAGAGTCTTTCTTAGAAGACCACTAGCCCCCCAAAGTCCCTTTGCAAAGTATAGCTTCATATGAATATTGGATGAGTTTTACTCACAATCTCTCTTATGTGATGCCCCATGACAGACTTCAATTACTGCAATGGCAATGATACCTGCTGTTTCTAATTCCAGAATTTGTTCCTTTTGGAGACAGGAGGAAATAGGGTTGAGGGTTTTATGCTAATTTTGAAGATCTAGACTCTGTCCTCACTCCCTTCATGCCTTTAATTTTTGTATTAATCCAACAATATATAGGATTCTTCTTGTCTTCTTTTTTGTCTCCCAGACTCCGGATGAATACTATCTCATTTGGATAACGGCTGATCTCATTTCATTTATCATAATCGCAGGAGTGTTTATATTTCAGAAGTAAGTACTGTTGGTCAATGTTTTTGTGATACTGTTGTCCGTTCTCATTTCCTGACTCTGGAGATGCTTCCGAGAGATACAGAATGTTCTCCCAAAGCTTTTAAAATAAGGGCTGCTATTTATGTTACAGGAGCAATTGGTTTCCATCCCCACATTTTTCACCACTCAGGTACCACACACACTTATCAGATCACATTGGTGGGATGGGAAGAACTGCAGTAGTTTATTTATTGTCACATTTATCATTTTTTTTTAAATAAAAATCACAATAAAACTTACAAAGTTGAAATGAAAAACCAAATACCACTAGGGAGGTATACATAAGGGTCTACAACAAATAGCCATATAAGTATAAACCATAATTATCATTAGGCTTCCGTAAAAGTCCCATTCCAGAAACTCAAATGCTGATCTGGTGGTTTTAGCTGATTTGAGTAATTGTTAATATACTTCAAAAGGGGACACCATCTTTCCTCAAAAGAAGCACGATGGAGGTTATCCATCCTGTCCGACAACTTTTCCATTAATAAATTGTCCCATAGTCTATGCCACCAGTTGTCCATTGTTAAACTCCCCATTTTCCAGTTCTTAGCAAATTGCTAAGTACTGGAAAATGGGGACATTTATCATTTATTTCATATTGGTTTATTAGTTACATTTATATTCTGCCTTATTCTCCAATGAGTTTAAAGGAACATATGTGCCTATTCATCTCCCTTATTTTAACCCTCACAACAGTCCTATGGGCAGGGTGAGAGGGAGAGGGAGTGTATATCAAAGCCATCCATTCAGTTTCATATCTTGGTAGCAAGTTTGAACTTGATCTCCCAAATTCCAGTCCAGCACTTATAACCACTACCCCACATTGTCTCTTGATTCCTGTGGCTCTTTGTACATAATTTAATTCATCTCAACTGTGATTTGCCACAACGGAAGAGAGGCATAGGAAAAAACCAAAAGGGTGGTTAAACGTCAGAAAGACACTTCTAGAACATGACCACACAGCCTGAAAAACCCACAAAAAACTAAATCACAAGAGTGTTTGTGTCCAAAAGCCATTACATTGCCTGTAACATAATTAACAGCCCTGATTGAGTCCCAAAACTATACTAGTAGTAGGAGGCCAGAATCTCTTGCCTAAAATGTCCTCATTTTGGAATTTCCTCACGTGTCTTAGACTGGTTCTTTCTTCCTTATCTGCCAGCTTTTTGCATGCAGGGAACTGGTTTCAAAGTCACAGACACCCTACAACACACACACCTCTCAGCCCATATGCTCTCTGAGGCAATACAGAGCAATGGGAATATATCTGCATGCCTCTCTGAGCTACATGGGCTTGGCTTTGAGGATGGTCCATTCTGGGTTGGGATTGGAGGGTGTTAACTATGGCGAAGAATTAAACTAAAGTGCTAGTAAAGGCTGAGGAAAAAATGTGGAGTGGTAGTGGATAACATATAATACAGGTAGAATTAAAAAAAAACATAGCCATGTTAGTCTGGAAAATCAGTATACAGAGGGCTCTTGTAGCACCTTTGAGACTAACTGAAAGTGAGAAGATGGTTGCATGAGCTTTCATAGACTTGAGTCTGCTTCCTAATATGCATGAAGTGGAGGGTCCAGGGTAGATCTATATAAGCAGGCCAAGAGGCTGCTTAGGAGGCTGGTGTTGTAATGTGTGACAATGTGAGACAATGGTTTCCTGGCACACTGCATACATTACAACACTAGCTAACCCCTCAGCCTCATGTGGGCTCTCTTGGCCAGCTCATCACATTTCCCTTCTGGTTCCCAAACTACATTCCAACACTCCCTCCACCATTCATATGATTATTTACTCACCTTGGCCTTAGGCAATATCCTTCCTTCTTCCTTGTCCTCAAGGCAAATAGATGCCCATAACCATAGGTTTTGCATTCCTGATGCACACACAGACTGCTTATATAGGTCTGTCCTTGGACCCTCCACTTCATGCATCTTCGGAAGTAGACTCAAGTCTACGAAAGTTCGTGCTACCAGCTTCTTTCTTTCAGTTTCAAAGGTGCAACAAGATCCCTTTGCATGCACAATACATCATTAGCCAAGGCAGTGCCTAGTTTTAAAAGTCAGTGCTATTTCCGTCCACTGTTGAAGGTCTGAGAAGTTACAATAAAGCTTCCAGTTAGCCTTGGAGAACTTGCCATGGTGGAGTCCAGGGCTCCAAGTCTGGGAGAATTGGAAAGCGATTGGAAAGAACTAAAGTCATCATGACCAGAATTTTAGCCAGCTGCTGGGTTTTCCAAGTGGGAGATTTTCTGGAAAGGGTTATGAGAGTGATCGGCCAGCAATCCCAACTAAAATCTTCCCAAAAAATCTATTGGAAATTTTTGTTGCCAAAAGATAGCAGCTTCTCCATCTCTCAAACTAGCCAAGGGGTGCTGGGTGGATCTGATATAGCCTAAAGGTCTCCAGTTCCTAATCCTTTATTTCAAGTGAATCTTTGGAAGAACTGGGTTAAGTTTAACCAAGAGAAAAGAAGATCAAGGAAGAAGGAAGGAAAGAAGGAGAGGGAGAGAAATAGTATGTAAAATTATTCAATACTTAAAGCGGATAGCTTTAAAGAAAAACCCAGAGGAGGCATTAATTGTTTTTAAATGACAGGTTAGAGTCAAGTTAAATATGAAGAAGAATTTGAAACCTGTTTGCTCTGTTGCCTAGCAAATTCAAGTAACTTCCTTGTGTTTATTTAAAAGGAGAGTTTAGATCAGGGGTAGGCAACCTTTCCCCTTTAAGGACCGAGGGACTTCAGCTCCCAGAATCCCAGGAGCTATTGGCCAACATGGGACTATTGGCCAGCATGGCTGAGGCTTCTGGGAACTGAAGTCCCTCAGCCCTTAAAGGGGAAAGGTTGCTTACCCTTGGTTTAGATGGATAATGTTGGGGATGTTAGATGTTAGGATAGGACAGTGGTAGCAGGGGTCTTCCGTGTCAGTGCCACTCCAAGTTTTAGCCTACCCTTGAGGTATCCAAGCTGTTGAAACCTATCCACTGCCCACCAAAAACCTCCAATACCTTGGATAGCCCCTTTAATCTTTAGAGCAAAATATGGAATGGATTCACTGCCCCACTGATCTGGGAGCTGCCACTGTCAAGGGTAGGCAAGTTTGAAGGATCTGGGTCCATTGCAGGTCATACCAGGACTTGCTCCCCTACATTCAAAAATGGAGGCCATAATCATTTAAAGAAGATGAGTGGATCACCACCATGGCCAAGAAACGGGAAAAATATACTCCACCCTCCATCTTTTCCCCCTGGTTTGGCTCCTCTGTCTTTAATACATTAAAAGCTAGAATTTCATTTGAATTCTTTATTTGGAAGCCTTGCTCCTTGGGGAAGGAAAAATGGGCCAAAAGATGACTTCAAAGGAGGGATCTCTCTTTTCCTCCTTGCCTTGACTATTTTTCTTACTGCTCTGACGTTTGTTGCATGTTCCTCTTCCTTTCTCTCTCTTTTTCTCTCTCTCTCTCTCTTTCCTTCCTCTCTGCTGCTGCATTTTGGCATCTTTACAGCTATCACATGATCAGGTAATTTCTGATGCCTCCTTCCTCATCTCACCTTTTGTCTTTACTTTTTTTTACTTTTTCTTTTCATTTTAAGCATTGCTACAAATTTGGGTTAAAGCGGGACACATTTCTGGAAGCCGTTTTAAGAGGGGAAAAAATCTACTGACAGTCTAAGCAAAAAGGCAGTATAGTGTGCAAAATGTGGTTGTGTGTAGTTATCTGCACAAGGAACTGGGAATTAAGTAGGTTAGGCAATCCCCAAGGGGAGAATTTCAAGGAAAATGCAAAGAGTGCTTTAGAGCAGACAGAAGCTGCATCTACACTGCAGAATTAATGCAGTTTGATGTCACTTTAACTACCATGGCCTAATGCTGCTGAATTCGAGGATTTGTAGCTTTGTGACATATTTTGCCTTCTCTGTCAAGAGAGCTTGGGTGCCACAACAAATTACAAATCCCATGATTCCATAGGACGGAGCCATGACAGTTCAAGCAGTGCCAAACTGCATTACTTCTGCAGTGTGGCAATAGCCAGAGATCCCTAAACTGTACCCTAGTGCACATTGAAGGCCAAACTACAAGTGAAATGTGCAGGATTTTATTTTGTTAATGTGGAGTACATACACATGGAGAGCTTGATCATTAATGGGAGCACAGTAATTATGGATTTCAACATATGTTCCCCTGTTTTGGTCCTATTTCCTTTAGATAGAATTAGCATCCTGGAACGTGAAAGGCTTACGTTTGTGGAATACAAAATCCAGTATCCCCTACCCAGAATGACAATTGGCCAAATTGGCCTGAGAACACTGGGAACTGTAGTTAAAAAAAAATAACTTCTCAAGCTCTAGGATTTCCTCCCAGTGCATATAGCAGCTTGAGAGGAGTAATGAGTTTTAGGACCAAAGCAGGGGAGGATAACAATGAAAATCTTTGCTTATTTTATTATTACTTGCAAAAGAAAAAAAAAATCAGACATTTACTCCATGCTGAGTTATGAGTTTTCGTGCATTTTTATTACTTTTTCCACTTTGTGACTTTTTTTGGACCAAGATTTCATTTGCACAAAAATACTAGGTTTTGCATAAAAAGCATTTTTGTGTGTGAAAGCATTCTTTTTTTGTGTGTGCAAGAATATTGGGTTTTTCCACACACAAAATTCATGCATGAAACATTCCAAAATAGAGAAAACATGGGGGGGGGGGAGGGAGAAGAGATAAGAATGAAAATATCAACAGCATATGACATTTTCTTTTTCCATAGAAGTGTCTTTATATGTTGAGACACCTTTTTCTTGGTATGGATGAGAAAATTTGTGAAAATTCTTTACAACCCTTGTAGAGGAAAGGGTAAAGTTTCCTGTCCATACCTGCTGTAGGTGCATTTAACCCTTGTCCCCATTGATAGAATCACAGCCCAGTTCATAAATCTTTCCAGTTACCCTTAGGAGGGTCTGTAGCTCAGTAGCCAGATCCCTGCTTTGCTTATGGAAGGTTCCAGGTTCAGTTCCCAGTATCTCCAATTAAAAGGATCTGATGGGATAAATGATAGGAAAGGTCCCTCTGTACCTAGTGCTCTCAGATTGTACAGTACCATGTTGGATGCACAGTTTTTTATACACATGCACCCAGAGTTTTGTTAAAGGGTTAGAAAGAACTCTTGCTTCGAAACAAGTGCAGAAGGTGTGAATTAGAAATGCAGGATAAAAACCAAATGCTTCAAGACGTTTCACGCTACATTTAAGAGACTTTTAGTCGCTATAGAAAAAGTGCTTTTGCATCACCCAGAAAGTGTGAAGCTGATGTGCCGGTCGCCATGTGGGACTCCGCTTGGTGACACATACATGCTGGGGAATCCATTATTGGCTCCAACATTGCTGTACGCATGACAAAATAAAGTGTGTGTGTGTCCATGAGAGAGAGAAAGGGATTTCTGTTTTTTGCATCCTTTTCTTTCCTTATTCTCAACATGGAATGGTTTCCCATGAAGGAAGCATATCCTGGAGTGTGAAGCCCCTTTTTTGCCTGGAAGTTTGCCTTCCACTAGTGCCATTCAGAAGACCAGGAGGATAGATAGGTAGAGTCTCCAGCTGATGCCATCTGCCTCTTTCACCTCATCTAAGCTGCTTCTGCACACATCTGTGCTTTATCAGCCCAGTGTATCATCATCACCTTCTATCTTTCCTACTGTTATTACATGAAGAGAAAACCTTTTTGGCTTTTCTGTGGCTATTTCCTTCACTGGATGGTGATGGGTTAACGCATACATTTCCTCCCTTGAGTCTCTGCAACATGATAATACTTTGTGAAGAGACGGGTGCCCAGCACCTCAGCTTAGACCAGTGGTTCCCAAACTTTGGTTCTCCAGGTCCCTCAAATCCCAGAAGCCCCAGCCAACTTGGCCAATTGTCAGGAATTCTGGGAGCTGAAATCCAAAACATCTGGAGGATCAAAACCTAGAAAGCCTTGGCCTAGGCTATTGTCAATGCAATAGACTCTTCCTAGTGGAAGCTGGATACTTCTGCAGCAGTGAGGTGGCAAATTCCCTTACGGGTTTTAGTCCAAAGTTTAATGGAGTTATCCAAGGTGCTTAAAAGCTTTAGAACAGTGATTCCCAAACTTCCAGATGTTTTTCACGTCAGCAGCCACAACTCCTGACAGTTGGCCAAGCTGGCTGGGGCTCCTGGGAGTTGAAGTCCAAAACATCTGGAAGACTAAAGTTTGAGAACTACTGCTTTAGACTAAAACCCAGAATGTATTCATTGTGCCACAGTTACAGGAGCCACCATCTGTCAAAGACTCCAGCTACTACTTTGAGGAACTGATGAGAACTAAGTAACAGAGATGATGTCCATAAACATGTTTTCCATCATCATGTATAAAGCAAGGTTATATTATGCGCACGATCACCAGAGGGAGCTTTACAATTGGAAAGAACTAGGAATGTGTATTATGGGATCCCCAGTACTTTGAAGATGTTTATGTGTAATTGGTGTCTTTGTGTTTTTTGTATTAGGGCCCCGTGAGTTAGTTTGTCTGTGATTGTAATGTTTGTATTTGATCTTGTGTTATGGAAGAGGAAAAACCTTGGGTTTTGTACTTCCGGGAGGAACCTGTGCTCCAAATACCAAATTATTATTAATTTTTTCCCCAAAGAGAGAAATATTTATTCTTGCAATGGGAGATAAAATATGGCCTGCCTCTTTTGGTGGCTTTTTGCCATCTACAGTTTTTTACAGATATAATTTTGGCTTTTTAAAACCAAAGAAAGAAGTATTCATTCTTGCAATGAGAGATAAAATGTGGGCTGCCTCTTTCGAGGTGCTTTTTGCCATCTGCAATTTTTAAAATACTTGGATTTTTTTTTAAATCATATCTTAAATACTTGCATATGGATTCTCCCTCCTCAAATGTTTTCTTGGAAAAACAACAACCACCACCTCTTCTTAATCATTTAGGAAACCTTATTAATCAGTAACAAATATTAAATTAAAGGGTTTCAGATGTGATGAACGAAGCATGAGTTTCTTAGCTTGCTGGGACTCCGTAGAGAAGCAAATATGATAGCCAGTCAAATACTGGGACCTCCCTAAGTCCACCTCTTCTTTTTAACTGAATGGATAAGCTGGTGGTATTGGTTTGCCATCTCCTTTCCAAGTCGTTTTTGGGTAGAATCAAAACTTGGGGAAGTTACATTTTTGGACTATAACTCCCAGAATCTCCCAGGGGAGATTCTGGGAGTTATCTTCCAAAATGTAAGTTCCCAAAGCTGTAGGCAGAATGCTGAATTATCTTTTCCTCTTCTTGCTTTGCTAATATTGACTGTAAATTGGGTCATTCTCCCCATTGGAACAAGACTCTTGCTAACCATGGATTTATCCTGCTTCCTTAAAGCATGTTGTGGATCCTTCTGATCCTTTCCTGTCACCCCCATATACACGCCTTATCCTGCATTGTTGAATGAATATGTTCTCAGGGAAACACTCTGTTTGGGTTCAGACATATTTGAGATGGTTTATTTTATTTGCTGCTGGGGATGTACAAAGTGCACAGCTTCTGTTTATTTCCTATCAAGACTTATAGTCTTCTAGACAGCTTACAAATTTCACAACATATTGAAACAAGTTTAAAAAACACATCCATGCATGTGCACACACACAAATGCAAACCACTTCAACAACAGAATTTAGAGCAGCATAAAAACAACCCCCCCAAAAAACCCCAATAGCCACAGTTAATATAGTAATTATTTATATTTACTTATTCCACACCTTTTCTCCAAAACCAGTCCCCAAGCTGGCTTGCCAATTAAAGCAGATACAATATAGTTAAAAATACAATCAGTAATGAACTATTAAAGCTAGCTAATGACGTTTAAATCGTTTAAATAGAATCAAGCTATTAACTAGTTGAACCAAAAGTGATTTAAAACATACAGTTAAAAATGTTAAAAAGTAGTTTTAAAAAGAGGGCAGACACTTAAAACAGTGCTGCGTGCTCTTAAAAGCCCTTTCTTTGGAAACTTTCCATTCTCAAGAGCCTGTCAGAATAACAACTCTTTGCCTGCCAATTTCGGAAGGACATGCAAGAGGGCCCCATTTGAGTCTTGCAAAGAAAGGACTTCCCGGAGACTAGGGGCAGCCATTAAGAAGCCCCTGACTTGTGTTCCCACTTGTGATCATGCCTGCAAAAGTGGTGGTCTCCTGAGGAACTCAGGACGCAGACAGGCTCATATGGGGAAATATAATCTGCCAGATTACCTGGACTGAAGGTTTTTTTGTTTGTTTGTTTGTTTGTTTGTTTTGTTTTTTTTTGTAAATTATAATCAGTACTTTGAACTGTGTCTGGAAACAATTGTACACTACTATAACCAGCCCCCATTAACAGTCTGGTTGCAAATCTTTCTACTGGCTGAAATTTCCTTGTTGCTGTGTGCCTTCGAGTTGTTTCGGACTTATGGCATCCCCTAAAGTGAACCTATCCTGGTTTTTTTGTAATAAGATTTCTCCAGAGGAGGTTTGCCATTGCCTTCCCTTGAGGCTGAGAGCATGATACTTCCCTAGGTTACCCAGTGGGTTTCATGGCTGAGCTGGGAGTTGAACCTTGGTCTCCAGAGTCATAATCCAACACTCAAACCATTATGTCACCTGGCTCTGAGTTAATTTTTAAAGGTCCAAGAAAATATATGGGGTTATTTGAAGGACTGTGTCTCCCTTTATGCACCCATTAGAGCTTTAAGGTCATCTGGAGAGACCCATCTTTCTGTCCCAGGATTGTTTAGTGGGGGAAAGGGAGACAGGGCCTTCTCAGTGGCTGCTCCTCTTAGACTTGGGAACTCCCTCCCTCAAGAGGCGAGGATGTCTCCATCCTTGCTCTCCTTCTTTCAGCAAGTTCAAACGTTTTTACAAACGGATTTTACAGACTGATTAGAGTTGGGCTTTTAATACTGTGCAGTGCTGTTTTTAAGGTTTGTAAATAGTCTCTTAATGAAATTTAATATTTTTAATGTCAATGTCTAATGTTTTAACTTTATAAATTCTTCAGTTGCTTTTTTAAATCTTATATTTATAATTCTATTAATGCTTTAATCTTGTTTTTAATTTGTGTTGTCTTAATTATGTTGTTAGCCACCTTGAGTCCCATTATTGGGAGAAAGGAAGAAAATAAATGAAATAATAATAATAATAATAATAATAATAATAATAATAATAATAATAATGTTGCTGAAATGATATCAAGGTGGGTAGCAGGCAGATATCCCTGGGGAAAGTCTACCCCAGTTGAGATGCCACCACATCTCACCAGTTGAGATGTCCATATACTACACCCTTTGAAGCTTTGAGAGTGCCTGCTGGCAGATTCCCTATTTAAAGCTCTTAATATGTAGACCCAGGTGGGGATCATGTAGCCCTGCTGTACTGCATGTACTGCAACTCCCACCACTCCTTGGCTGTGCTGGCTCAGCCTCCTGGGAGCTGCAGTTTAGCCACATCTGGAGGGCTGCAAGATTCTCACCCGCGGAAATGAGTTTAAGGTGTTTTAAAACCATGCATGTGTGTGGATTTGCGTAGAACCAGTTAGGCTCTCACAGGCTGCAATAAGCAATCATGATTTTTTTTTACTTGGCACCAGAATGACAGCAATGTTAATAACAATAACAATAACAATAACAACAACAACAACAACAACAACAACAACAACAACAACAACAATAATAATAATAATAATAATAATAATAATAATAATAATAATAATAATTTTTATTTATATCCCGCCCCTCTGCAGAGCAATCGGGGCGGCTTACAACATTAAAATTTACAAAATTTACATGTTGACACCAGTTTGGCCTGTAAAGAGGAAGATATTCCATGACTGGGCTGCCCACTGCAGAAAATGCAGAATAAACACAGGAAGAAACGCCTCACTTCCATTTCTCATCAAAACTCTGACCGTGTGAAAAGAGGGTTGGGCACATTGGAAAGGCTAGTCTTTTACATTCTCCTCCTCCTTTGCAGGTGGCGCCTGGGAAGCATCCGAACATACAATCCTGAGCAGATCATGCTCAGCGCTGCTGTCCGAAGGTCCAGCCGAGACGTCAACATCATGAAAGAGAAACTCATCTTTTCAGGTAAGATGTCACAATGTCTCTGGTCTCCTGGGTTCCAGGGGGGAGTATAACTTGATTTCCAATCCACAGTGCCATTTCATTTATGTACAGTATGACCCCCATATCTGTGGAACCAATGCAAGCAGTTTTACTTACCTGCATCTGAAAAAAATGTTCTCTTTAGGCATTTTCTAGGTCCTCCAATGTGATTCAATGATATGGATCTACTGGAAGTTGACCACAGAGTTGTGTTGGAGGACCTAGAGATTCCTCCAACAGGATTCTATAGTATGCTTTCACCAGAAGTCAATAGGGTTAGCTATTATCCGTGGTTTTGCGTTTCCATGGTAAGTTCAATAAAGTATCCTCCACGGATACTAGGGTCGTACAGTATTTTGTTTCTCGTCTGGCTTTTCCTGTTCTGCTGTTTTTGTGCATCTGTTTCTTTTCTTGTCTGTGTCCGTATGTGTTAAAATGGGTAGCATCCATGTCACAAGCAACAAAAGAGCCTAGCGATGCAATAAATACTAATAAATCTGTAATGGCTTAACCTTTTGTCATGATGGGGTGGACAATCACACTTTCTCAGCCAGACCCATCTCACCATTGAGAAGATAAAGGTTAAAGAAAGGAAGAGGAAAGCCGTGAATGCTGCTGCTAGATCTCCTTGTTGGATCTATCTAAATCCAACTTAGTCCAGTCAGGAGGCCAAGTTGGTGAATCTTGCTTTATTAAAAGAAATGCATTTCTGTCTCACATTCTGACAACCCTGTTGCTCGGCAAAATGAGTCCATCCGTCACTCATGGACTCTCACAGAGTATCCTGAAAGTTGCCAAGTCATTCATAGATTGTGCATATGCTAAAGTAACTTTCCATCAAATTAGCAAATATCCCTAGCAGATGTTTTGTTATTTTTCCAGACCAGGTGTCCAACTGGCCACCTACAGACACCTTTCATATAAATAACCCATTCCCTGTTCCTTTTTATCAGAAAGCCTCTAACGCTTACTTGTCAGGAAAGTCCAAGATATGTATCTCAGTGTTAGCTTGTTTTTCTGGAGGAAAGTCCCTGAAATGAAAGCATGTGGTTCTAAATAATAATAATAATAAAATTTATTTATATACCGCCCAATGGTTGCCCAATCCGGGCGGTTTACAGCATAAAAACAATTACCATAAAACAGCAAATCCCTCCCCCCCCCTTAAAACAGTATTAAACAGTAACATAGTTAAAGAGATGTAAGAATTTTTAGTTAGCCCCAGAGAGGCTATCGTATATTTTTGACTATTTGTGAGCCGCCTTGGGTCCTTTTTTTGGGAGAAAGGTGGGATAAAAATAAATAAATAAATAAATATAATTCAACCTCACATATAAGTTGAGGGCAGGTCTTGGGCCAAAATTATGGATTTTGCTATGACCCATGGATAAGTCGAGGGTAAAACTTAGGGGCATGTAACAAAGGATCTAAAGGGTGAAGCAAAGGAAAACAATGCCAAAACAATGCCAAAGAACTACCCAGCTTTGGTCTGAAGCATAGTTTAAAGAAATGTTGCATCAACATGTAACTAAGGATTGATTGAGGTTAGATGGTCATCTTTCAGGAGTGCTTTAGCTGTATACTCTTTCATGACAGCGGGCTGGATTAGATGACCTTTGTGGTCCCTTCCAACTCTTAAGCTGCTATGATTATGCAAAGTAATTCTCCTCCCCAAGAAAACCACAGCAGCTTTACAAGAATTAAATTTAGTTGTGGCCGTCAACTGTAAAAGCAGACAAATAGAAATATAGGGTGGTTTTGTGTTTCTTAAGGAAAGAAATGCTGGTCCATCATGGTTTCTTCCCTGCTGCACCTCCCACATCAGAAGCATGAGTGTTTTGAAACTGTGTCTTGCAGGTTCTAGCCATTAGGTGGGCACCAAGGTCATTGCCATTTTGTTTTCTTAAGCCTGCAAGGTAAGAATGCCAGTTTGTTGAAGCTTTCACATATAGTGGTGGAGGTTTGCAGGAAGCCCTGCGCATTTCAGGCTCTTGGTGGTTTTCAGCTTGCTTTACTGATCATGAATGTCTTCACTAACTCCAAGCTGCTTCTCACCCCTTCTCTATACAGCCCGTGCTAAGATGTTCCACTTTTACTGAACACCCATCTTAAACCTTCTGTCCCAATGGGTTCTGGGTGATGATCATCCTCTATTTAAAGCTGGTTTGAATCCAAGATTTAAAGGACAATTTTTAAAAAATATATCTTTATTCTCAATTTTAACATAATTATATTTTAACAAACAACAACACATACATTCCTCAAGCATTACCCAGTCACCCCACTATAAACATTTACATCTACTTAGTTGCATTCATTCAGTGGTCACTCATTACTTCCATTGCTACAACCTCTGAAGGCTGTAGAAGCTTTCAGCAAATCAATTTTTCCCCATTTTATCTTCCTTGTTGCCATAATGTTCATCTATACCATATCTGACAATATAAGTAATGAAATATCTAGTTTATGTGTACATATAAAGGACAATTTTTAATACCAAGAAGAACACAAGCCACCCAAAATGACCAGGCATTTTCCTTCTCCAGGACATGTCCTACATTTCAACTTTCTGTCCAGGAGGAATTTCAAAATGTCCTCCATTTTGAGCATCACCAAGAAGCATGAATTTACAGTACATTTATATGAGTATTTTTAGCTTTCATTTGATCATGTCCTACATTTTATTGAATGTCTTACATTTTGAGGTGCTTTGACCTCCTTTGAGATTAGGTTTTATCAGAGAGAGTCTCCTGGGACTTTTTCCTGTGCTCTGTTATCACCTGGTGTTTGGGGATAACCATTACACTAGTGAAGCCCATATTTACAAAAATCTGAGGTCCAGCCCTGAGCATCATTGGACAAAGGTTTTCAAATAGCAGGGCTGTGAAATTCTTGGTCAAAGATCTCAAAGAGCCAACCAATATAAATGGCACTAACGTGTGTAATGCAATTCACCATATATTTTTATGTACAGTTAATACACACGCAAACACTTTTTCTTTTTGACTATTTAGTGCAGATGTAGGTATTCTATACAAGCTTGTGAAGGAATGGAAGCACTTGAGCATCCTGCCCCCCCCCCCCCATGATTTAGAAAACACAAAGCCATGGGTCCCTTCAATTGTCAGTATTTCCCCCTATCTATTTCTTATACTGCAGCCTTTCTGGATGTACTAAACTACATAAAATGCTCTTGCAATCTGGATTTTAAATCTTCAAGTTTGCATATGCTGGAATCAATGTGATCTGGACAAGGGATGTGGATAAATGTCAGCTGTTGTGTGTATATTTACTTGGCATTGTGAACAATGCAATTTTGCACATTGCTTGTTCAGTGTGTTTAGTCTCCAAGGAGAAAATCCATTAATGTTGTCATGCACTGCCCATACTTCCCAATATTATCTGGCTGCTAGTTGAGCAATAAAGAAATCCCCATGGATGGGTATTTGGGCATGATAATTAATTAATCAATCAACTATCTTTCTCTCAATATGGGACTCAAAGTGGGTCATGGTATAACCTTAAACCAATTAAAGGTTTTTCAAAACCTTTGATATTGTTAATTAAAACAATATGTGGTGCAAAGGTTTTGAAAAACCTTAACTAGACCTTCTATGATTCTGTATCAAAATACTTTAAAGAGTTTAAAATACCTATAAAATATTTGTGGGAAAGCAGATTGACGATATACAAATAGATATACATGAAAATATATTTCTGCACATTCTCTAAAGTGAATGTATAAAACAGCTGATGTTTGTGCATTATTATCCACTTGACTCAGGTTAATCATAGCATATATTAACATAAATTCTAACAGATAAATTATCACTTATAATTAACTGAGATGGAGGGAGTATCATTTATTTTGTTTGATTTCCCATGCTTTAACGACACTTCTTTTTCCTTTCCTTTTTTCCCTCTTCAGAAATCAATAGCGGAGGAGAAATGACAGATGAGCTTTCACTTTGCTCTGAGAATGGCTACGCCAATGAGGTTGTCACGCCTATGGATCACCGAGACATGAAGCTCCGCATTGACTGAGGGTGCTGGGAGGACAGGGACTGACTGGTGGTCTCCATAAACCTACCCCCAAATCCTCCCACCCCTTGGTGCAAATGGCTCTTCCATGAGCTGTTTGGGACTGGACTCCCTTCTACCAAACTCTTAATGCAGTGGACTTTGTGAGGGTGGCCTGGTGCCTCTCCAGAAACTGAAGCTGGACTGGGTTTCTTCAGAACACTTTTTTCTTTTGTAAATACATCCCCTTTTTTGTGGCCCTTTTCTTGCATGGGAGGGTGAGGTTGGGTGAGGAGCGGGCCTGTTTATGAGGAGAAAACTAGCGACCGGATGTGGTGCAACCTGGCAGGGCCAGCTAGTAGTCTCGGACATCTTGGCAAGCTGGTGGTGGAACAAACCCCATTGTCTTCTCACCTCCACTCCCTGGTGCAGCGATTCTTAGCTGAACTTATTTAAATATTGATGTTGTGAAATTCTTGTGATGTGTCATTAGTGTCATTATTATAATCATAGTTATCTTGAACAGTTGAGGGTTCATATTGTGGTGGGAATTGTGACCCTCCAGATGTTGTTAATTGCGAACAAGTTGACTTCAAGTTGTGATGACCCTGTGAATGAGAGACCACCAAGTCACCCTATCATCAACAGTCCTGCTCAGGTCTTGCAAACTCAGAGCCGTGGATTCTTTGATTGTATCTATCCAACTGGAACGTGGTCTTCCTCTTTTCCTCTTGCCTTTTACCTTACCAAGCTTTATTGTCTTTACTAGGGAGTCTTGTCTTCTCCTGATATGGCCAAAACTCTCAATTTAGTCATCTTGGCTTTAAGAGAGAGTTCATGTTTGGTTTGCTCTTGGACCTATTTACTTGCCTTTTTGGCAGCCCATGCTATCCATAATACTCTCCAGATGCAGACCTCCAGATGTTGCTGGGTTAGAATGACCACCATTCCTTACCATTAGTTGTGCTGGCTAGGGATGCTGAGACCTGCACTCTAACAACTGTTTGAAGGGTGGCCTTATTCCCCACTCCAGTTTATACATAGAATGGACTTCTGTAGAGACTTTAAACCCAAAGAAAGAGCTAAACCAGAGGGGTCTTATCATAAAGAGAGGGTTAAATGGAGGGATCCAGCAACTGGGTGTTCATTCCTTATCAAAATAGAGGAAGGAAGAGTAGGGTGAATGACAAGAAGTGGGGGAGAACTGGTTCCTGTGGTGGTCCCACTGAATCCTATGGTTAGCATAAGGGTGGGGGAAATTGCACTGGTCTAGCAACAGCAAATCATGTTCTGTGAATCTCTTGAGGCGTTCCAAAACTGATTCTCACATTCATATGCATATCAGCCAATGTATCATCATTGCAGAAGCCTAATCTGGATGTTCAGGAGGGCAGAGTGGTAGAAAACACTGGATGCACAATCACAGTTTTTAAGTTCTGAGTATAAGACCTACTCTCCATCCAACATGGTTGTTACTATACACTGGAGTCATATATGACCTGTTACATTATGTAACTTTATACCTACCTACATAGCAGAGGTGCTAAGAAATCCCTTTACTAAATTGTGAAGATGTGTAATGGGATACTGGCAAGAGCTGGATCCCCTGCATAGTAACATAACAGGAACTCTCTACTGGATATGGATATTATGCAGCTGTGCAATCTTAACTCCAGACTCTTCTGCACAGCCCCCATTCTCGCAGCAATCACACAATTTGAAAATAAAATGGTAAGGGGAAGGGCAGCTATGAAAGAACTGGAAACAATCCTAAAAGAGTAAAGATATACAACTGAGCACTAAAGTTAGAATCATCCAAGCCATTGTATTCCCTATTACCATGTATGGATGTGAGAGCTGAATAGTGAAGAAAGCAGATAAGAAGAAAATGGACTCTTTTGAAATGTGTTGCTGGAGAAGAGTACTGAGGACACAGTGGATGGCCAAAAAGAGAAACAAGTGGGTCCTAGAACAGATCAAGCCTGAACTCTCCCTGGAAGCCAAGATGATCAAATTGAGGCTGTCGTATTTGACCACGTCAAGAGAAGGCATGACTCACTAGAAAAGACATGAATGCTAGGACGTTAAAGGTGGAGGGAAGCAGAAAGAGAGGAAACCACATGCCAGATGGCTAGACTTAACCAAGGAGGTCAGAGGCATGAGTTGTGGGACGAGTAAAGCAGTGGAGGAGGGGGTCTTGGAGATGTCCCATCCATAGGGTTGCCATGAATTGAGGTTGACTTGAAGGCAGTTGACAACAACAACAAAATGTACCGTTTGTAGAGCAGCCATCACACCTCTTCTAAGACCCCATCACCCTCTTTTCCTGCCATTCTCCTTAACCCTGCCTCCCTGCTTTATCTGCTCTATCCATAATGCCTTTATGGGGTTTTAGTTTGTTTGTTTGTTTGTTTATACTTGTCCCTCTTCCCCTCGGATTGTTTGTGTCCCCACCCCACTCCCCACCACCAGTCTGTTGTAGGTCATCCTCTCTGTATCTCCCAAACACTACCTCCTCTTCCACAAAGAGAGAAAAAGAGAAAGAGAAAAATTTTCCTTAAGAAGTGACTCTGCTGTCTTAAGCGGTGCTCCCAACCAAATACAAGATCCAGCCAAAACTTTAGAAAGAATATTTTCTTAAAATTACAGGAGAATACATTGGGTAAGGCAACATGGTAACATGGGCAGGCTCCAGACACCCAACTTCTGCTGCACCTCCTTTTTTGTTTCCATTTCTCCTGCACAGTTTTGGAGTTTTCCTGCCTCAATTTAATTTAAAAGTAAAAAAAGAAAGAAAGAAAAAGTAATCGGTGCTTGGAAATAACAAGGGGAGGGGGTACAGAGGAAGAAGGGACAGTGACAGCACATAGAAGCATAGAGTTGGAAGATACCATAAGGACCATCCAGCCCAATCCCCTGCCATGCAGGAAGACACAATCCAAGCACTCCTCACAGATGGCCATCCAGCCTCTGTTTAAAAATGTCCAAAGAAGCAGACTCCACCACATTCAGAGGCAGCGTGTTCCAATGTCTAACAGCTCTTACTCTCAGGAAATTCCTCCTAATGTTGAGCTGGAATCTCTTTTACCTGTGGCTTGCATCTATTGCTCAGTCCTATTCTCTTGAACAGCAGAAAACAAGCTTGCTCCAGCCTGGAGATGACATCTCTTCAAATATTTAAACAGGGCTATCCAGCTCCCTAAACCACTCCTCATAGGGCATGATTTCCAGAACTTTCACCAATTTGGTTGCCCTGGGCACACTCCAACTTGTCAACATCCTTTTTGGTGTCCAGAACTGGACACCACACTTACAAAGTAGACACAAAGACATAAGGCCCCAACAACATTCCAGCCATGTGTCTGGTGACTGCACAATTGCCCCAGGAGCAACATTTTGCACTTGGGGACTTGCACGATTGCAAGGTCATTCATGGCTTTCCCCCTTGAATGAAAAGGGATGAGTTGGGGACAGAGCAGCTATGGGTCAGAGGTGGCGGCATGCAGTGAGTATCGCCAAAACCACTTCTTTCCTGGTGAAATCATGAATCAAAAGCCATGTGCAGTAATGTCCTCCCTCAGACATAAGTCCACTTACAAAGATGTAAAGCCCCAACAGGATTCCAGCCACGTGAAGATGCTCAAACAAAACCAGCAACAAAGGATTTTGCATGCCAAGGAAGGAGTCAAGGTAACTGCCAACCATACAACAAGATGAAAATGGTGCTGGTGGTTGGGGACTCATTGTTTAGGGGTACAGGCACCTCTGTGCCAGCCTAACAAATGAATCACAAAGTGTGCTGTCTTCCTGGTGTATGCATTCAGGATGTAACTGACAACTTGCCAAAACTCATCAGGAACACTGATCAGTACCCCCTTCTCCTCATTCATGTAAGTACCAACCACACAACCAAGAACAACTTTGAACTGATCACCTCTGACTAGTAAGCTTTGGGTAGGACACTGAAGGGGTTTGAAGCACTGATGGTACTCTCATCAGTTCTGCCAATGGAAGATAGAAGACTACCGAGGGACAATAAGATACTAAAAGTGAATGACCGGCTGTGTAGATTGTGAAGATGAGAGGTTTTGCTTCTGGGATCACCATCTTCACTTATTAGGCAGAGGATGACTGAATACAGATGGGCTGCACCTCACAAAGACTGTGAAGAATGTCTTTGGTAGCATATACTTTGCTAAATAATATAGCATGGGCAATCCTGACCTTCGTATTCAGGGTACACCTTAAAATAGAATAGAATTGTTAACTTAGCCCTTTCTAAAAAGGGTGTATCCATTGACACAACCAAATCCCTAAAAGGTCCATTTGATACATATGTTGCCATCTCCTCCAAGGCTCTTGCTTATATATTCTTAGCTTTTGAGTCCCATTTTAAATCAAATAAGTTGCAGTGGCTTACAATACAGCTTGACAAGATATGTTTTTGTGTTCATCAGAAAGTACAGTGGGTCCTTGGTATCCACTGGGGTTTGGTTTTAAGACCCTCCGTGGACACCAAAATCTGTGGATCAGGGGCCGGCAACCTATGGCCCCCGGGCCGGTTCCGACCCAGGTCGCTGGACTTACTGGCCCAAGCCGATCCCTGTCGCCGCTGCTGCGTGCCGCTGCTGCGGCGTGTTTCCTCCTCCATGCAGCTGCACACACTGTGGCCGCCATTTTGAAAATCAAACTGGCAGCCGTGCCACGTTTGCGCATGCGCAGGAGTACTGCGCATGCGCAAACGAGTCACAACCGCCATTTTGTTCTCCAAAATGGCGGCTGTGACATGTGCAGCGCTGGCGGCGGCAGTGTGCATGGGGGGGTTGCGCATGGCGGCAGAGGGTGCACGCACATGCATGAGTGCGCACGCCGCCATTCCCCCCCCCTTGGCCCAGCGAAGACCTGGACTTCGGGGGACTGGCCCAGGTCTCGAAAAGGTTGCCTACCCCTGCTGTGGATGCTCAAGTCCCATTAAATAGCCCCAGTGGCCCAGTGGTTCAATGCCTGTACTGCAGCCACTCACTCACAAACCAAAAGGTGAGTTCAATACCAGCCAGGGCTCAGGCTCAACTTAGGCTTGCATCCTTCCATGGTTGCTAAAATGAGTACCCAACTTGTTGGGGGCAATTGACTTACACATTGTAAACTGCTTAGGGAGTGCTTAGTGTGGTATGAAGCGGTATATAAATGATGCTATTGCGATTGCTAAATACATGGCATAGTAAAATGGTGTTCCTAATATAAAATGGCAAAATCAAGGTTTGCTTTTGGAATATATATTCAAATATTTCTAAGCCATAGATGGTTGAATCTGTGGTTAAAAAAAAAATCTACGGATATGGAGGGCTGACTGTAAGTGGATTACTCTATTGTGTGCTGCTCACTCACTACACTACACAACACAAAATGAGACAGGACTTTTGGGGTGCTATATCCTCTGGGGTGAGCATATAGTGAACATACAGTAAGTAATGCACTAAATCCTCTACACAACCATTTCTACAAATACTAAGGCTGTCACTTTCCAGCTTCTACTGCAAATCCCATAAGCAGGAAGACTTTCCTTCAGCCAAAAGGGCACCTACAGCTGGTCCTGGATTCATTCACATACACATACTATTTCTATCCAACCAAAGGCCCATCTAGCTCTGGGTGACCATGCTGGCTGAAGGATTCTAGAACCTGTAATCTCAAAAGTAACTTTTCCAAGCCTGAGATGAGACCTCTCTGCAGCCAACACACATAGAGACTCCCTTCCCATGGCAGAGCAAGAGATTTTACTCCTGAACCTAGACATAAGCATCCAATGAATTAGAGGTAAGGGAGAGACTTGAGTCTCAGCATGTATTAAAAATAGATTTTATTTCACAAACTGGCCAATGAATTTTGTCTAAAAAATATTTGTATGGTCTCCTTTGGGAGTGATCAAAATAATAATAATAATAATAATAATAATAATAATAATAATTTTTTATTTGTAACCCGCCCCTCTGCTCAGCAATTGGGGCAGTGTACAGCATTGTTAAAACAAAGAACAGTAAAACATTCCTAGATCCCACACCCTAGTCCTCCCACCCCTTAAAACTGAATTAAACCAAATAGAATTAAAATAAATTTAAAATACAATACAAATAAAACAATTTAGGCAACATAGGGGGGAAGCAGACCAGGCCATCGGGGATGCCCTGGGACGGTGCGCCGCAGGACCATGGCAGCCGCATGGCGGCACACCGTCGGCGCCTCTGAAAGGAGCGCAAAATCAGTGCTCCTTTCAAAAGACAGGGAAAGTGCGCCCTAAACACGTCGGGTGCACTTTCCCTGGCTTTTCCGCCACAGTGTGTGAGGACGCTACGGTGGGAGGTTGCCCCTGGAGCGCCGTCCGTCCGGAGGGCCGGCAGCTCCGAGGGCAACCTCGGGAAGAGGAAGGGACGCCACTCGTGCGGCTGCCCCTCCTCTTCCGTGCCTTGGAGACGACTCAATTAGTCGTCTGTCGAGGCCCATACATTCAATGGCAGGTTAAGGGCTGGTTAAGGTTAAGGGGGAGGTAATAAGCCTCCATCGTTGCCGGGAAGTTATTCTGGGAAGGCCTGCTGGAAGAGGTCCATCTTTACTGCTTTCTTAAAAGCAGCAAGGGTGGTAATAAGACGGATCTGGTCCGGCAGGCCGTTCCAAAATCTGGGAGCAGTCGCAGAGAAGGCCCTCTGGGAGGTCTGCGAAAGCCTGGTCTTCATGGGCTGCAGCAGGTTCCTCCCAGCGGATCGAAGTGTGAGGGGGGGATCATATGGGGAGAGACAGTCCCTAAGATAAGATGGACCCAAGCCATGTAGGGCTTTAAAGGTTAAAACCAACACCTTATACTGTGCCCGGAAACTAACTGGCAGCCAGTGGGGAGATTTAAGCACAGGTGTTATATGCTCTCTCCTAGATGTTCCAGTCACTAACCTGGCTGCCATATTTTGTATCAGTTGAAGTTTCCGAGTTAGGCACAAAGGTAGCCCTATGTAGAGTGTGTTGCAGTAATCCAGGCACGAGGTTATCAGAGCATGCACCACAGTTTCCAGATCCCTCACATCCAGATAAGGGCGCAGTTGGCATATCAGCGGAAGCTGATAACAGGCACTCCTGACCGCCACATTCACCTGACTAGTCATGTGAAGCGACGAATCAAGGAGTACCCCCAGACTGCGAAAACAGTCCTTCGAGGAGAGTGTGACTCCATCCAGGACCAGAGACTGTATTCCCAAATACAAGAAAATGAAGGAGAACTAAATATAGTCATCAATTATAGTGAAAGCAGAGCCAGTGTGGCGTAGTGGCTTGAGTGCTGGACTATGACTCTGGAGGCCAGGGTTGAAATCCCCTCTCAGCCATGGAAACCCACTTGGTGAACCTGAGCAACTCAGCCTCAAAGGAAGCCAAAGGCAAACCTCCCCTGAATAAATCTTGCCAAGAAAGCCTTGTGATAGTTTTGCCCTAGGGTTGCCATAAGTTGGAAATGACTTGAAGGTACATGCCAGCAACAATGGACTAAAAAATAAATGTACACATATTTTTTGTTGTTGTGTGCATTCAAGTTGTTTCTGACTTATGGCGACCCTATTATGCTTTGGGTTTTTTTTTTTTTTTGCAAGATTTGTTTACCATTGCCTTCCCTTGAGGCTGAGAGCATGTGACTTGCCCAAGGTCACCCAATGGGTTTCATGGCCAAGCTGGGAATCAAACCCTGATCTCCAGAGTCGTGGTCCAACACTCAAACCACTACACCACACTGTGTCACATTAAATTTCATATCAAATACATAAACAGTGGCTGAGAGCCTGTAATGCACAGTGTAGCATAAATGTTCTGCAAGCAGAATTACACTACATCTCCTTCCAATGCACCCTGACTTATGGTTTAACTGCTGCACCTCATCATCATTGTATTGTATTATATTGCTGTTAGCCGCCCCGATTGACCTCAAAGGGGCGGGATATAAATAAATATTATTATTATTATTATTATTATTATTATTATTATTATTATTATTAACAACAACATAGCCATTCAATGGCTGGTGGCAAGCAGCAGGGAAAGGAGAAACTTCTGGCTATATCCCTGCAGCCAAACACAAATTGGTGATACCATCTACTGAGATCTAACAAGTCTTCTGTAGGTCACAATGGTAGTGTAATCATTCTACATTTATTTCTCCCAAGCCTTAGCAGGTGTGCTTGTGGGTATGCATGCACATGTGTGTCCTTGTGCATGCAGCATTTGAAATCTATGGGAGCTGGTGGCTCCCATGTCAGTGGAGCAGCAAATCCAGTCCAGGATGCAATTCTGGTCCAGGATTTAAAGGAGTTATCCAAGGTGCTGAACCTTTCTCCCAAAACATTCAGTGCTTTTAAAACTAAACAAAACTTGGGGTGGATTCACTGCTCTGCTGACCTTGGACACAGCAGCAGTTGCCACTGTTCCAGATATTTAAAACACTGAAAAAGAGCCTGTCTTTCCCATTTTTTTTCTTTTTCCTTCAGGCTCAAGTGAAGCCAGGAAGGGCTGTGTCATAATCCAAAGTTCCCAGCAGTGGGGCAGCTATAGGTGAGAGCAATGCCCCCTTAAATAAAAATTTTGCTACTCTGATGATTTTTTCCCCCTTCAGTTCCCAAATTTCTAGCATTCCAGAAAATGAGGCATTGAAAACTGTTCACACCTAGAACTTTTCTGTCTGCCATGTTTGCATTCCCTTGCTCACTCTGCTTTCCCCTTTTCTTTGGAAGCCTAAGCTTTATTTTTAAATGCTCAACTGAAATGTTAAATTACTGTACTAATGTTAGAAATGTGGGGATTAAAGTCAAATTTCTTTTTTTTTGGGGGGGGGGGAAAGCAGAATTCTTAATTTTCAGGTAACAATTGAGCCAGCATGGTGTACTGGTTTGAATGCTGGACTATGACTTTGGAGACCAGGGTTTGATTCCCAGCTTGGCCATGAAACTCCACTGGGTGATCTTGGGAAAGTCACATGCTCTCAGCCCCAGGGGAAAGCAATGGCAAAGCACTTCTGAACAAATCTTGCCAAGAAAACGCCATGATGATTTAAAACTAGACAAGTAGGAACTTTGTCATAAGTAGGAAAGGAGTGAAAAGCACACGACTATGGCCTCATTTTATCCCTCCACCCAAACCTACATCCTTGGTTTCCAGTCATGCTGACTGGAGATGCTGGTGTTTGTCATCTACCATATCTGGAAGGCAATAGATTGGGCACATGGCTGAGATGCATAGTATTCATTCCCCAACAACCACAAAATGAGTGAAGTATTGTTGTAGTCCTACTTCTTGTTGTTAAATACCATCAAGTCAACTTTGATGTATGGTGACCCTATGAGGGCACTGTTCATATCTGATCTTGGAAGCTAAACAGGAGCAACCCTAGTTTGTACATGGATGGGAGACCACCAATGAATCCCAGGTGCTGTAGGCTATATTTCAGAAGATGAAACTGGCAAAAACCACCTCTGAGTATTCCTTGCCTCAGAAAACCTAATGAAAACCATGGGGTCATCACAGAGCAACAGATGACTTGAAGGTCCATACACACACATATGAATGAGAAGTCTCAAAGAGCCCTGGTCATTGACTGCCCTGCTCAGGTCTTGCAAACTCAAGGCAGCCATGATGATGATGATGATGATGATGATGATGATGATGATGATGATATTTGTGATATTTATTTCTTACCCACCTCTCCTTGTGGGTTGAGAAGGGGGATAACAACAAACAGACAAACAGCATCAGTTTAAAAGACCTCAGTTAAAACACACATCAATTTAAAAGCACAAACAAGATGTACACATCTTAAAACAATCCACATTTAAAATTCATTTAAACTTCACAATTTAAAAATAATCAGGATAAGCTGCCAGAAGAGATTGGTCTTTAATGTTCTTTTAAATTCAGGCCGCATATTCAGGCCGCATATTTTTCTGGCAGGTCATTCTGCAGTCTAGATGGAGTCTATCAACCTGTAATGTGCCTTTTCTCTTTTCCTACTGCTTTTCACCTTACCAAGCATGATCATCTTTTCCAGTGAGTTATATTGCCTCATAATATGTCCAAAATATGACAGCCTCAGTTTAATCATCTTTGCTTCTATAGTGAGGGTTCAGACTTCATTTGCTCTAAGACCCATTTGTTTGTCTCCTCCAGCACATCATTTCAAATGAGTAGATTTTCTTCCTATCAGTTTTCTTCACTGTCCTGCTTTCACAGAGAAACCAGGTCAGCCTTGCTGACAGGTAACATCTGGAAAGAGATGCCGCCGGACTAAATGACCCCTTGCAACATGGGCTTGGTAAAGTGAAAGGCAGTCAGAAAAGAGGGGGACTCCACTTACACATGGATTGATTCAATTATTATTATTATTACTATTATTATTATTATTTTAAGAATTTTATTGTTGCTAATTGATCTCAAAGGGGCGGGATATAAATAATAATAATAATAATAATAATAATAATAATAATAATAATAATAATTACAGTCTCTCAGCCTCAGAGGAAGGCAATGGCAAACCTTCTTGGGACATATCTTGCCAAGAAAACCCCTTAAGTTGGAAATGACTTGAAGGCACATAAAAACAACTAGCTATTCAATGGAGTCCTACAACTGCTGAACAGTCCAGTTCCTAGATGTGGAACGTAGGCTACAAATAAATCCAGAGAGAGTCTAAAGCCAGATGACTTGGCCATTCATTTCCTCTTGGTGCACTTTTTGCAAAGCCGTGTGGATCAAATGAATGGCTCTGCCTGGGCCCCCATTGGTTTTCCAGATGGGTTGCAGCCCCTAAGCTGTCCCTTGGGCTCAATCTCTCTCTTGCCATCTTCACAGCCTCCCTTCGAGGGGCAGCAGGGGGTCCAGGGAAGGCTGCTCCTCCTGCAGAGACTCTTAATTGACAGCTGCAGCTTAATGCCAATCCAATCCCCTGGACAACGTCATCATCCTCATCATCCGCAAGAGGAACAAAAGCTGCTTTTGCCTGTCTCTCTCTGCTGTGTGCTTTGGAGAAACGATGCCTGTTGGGGATCTCTGTCCCCACCAAGCTGAAAAGGAACTTTTCTCCATTTTCTGATGGTGACTTTTCAGAGGTTAAGGTGCCAACTCTGGAATGGGAAAGATCAACAGAAGCTTTTGGAAGAATGACACCCGGCTGTTAACCTTTGCAGCGTCTGAGTGAGGCTCATCTTGACCTAGCAGGTGAGGATGGAAGGAGCCCCCTTCCAAACAGAGGGAAGGTTTCAAGCTAGCTGGAGGGGTGTATTGTCTCATATGGGCTTGCCAAAGCTTTGAGATCTCCAAGGGAATCCTTTCTCACCATCGCCATAAGCATGTTAAATGAGAATAGGAGAGAAGGCCTTCTTAGTGGCTGCTCCCTTCCACTCTCCCCTGATGTCCCTCGATGGGCAGGCAAAGACTTTTCCATTCAGACAGGCTGTTCAGGATTGACTTTTTTAAAAAAAGCTTTTAAATAAATATTCTGCTGGATTGCTTTTTTAAAAAATTGTTTTTCCATTTGATGGGTTTTAAATATACAATTACAATATTAAAATACATAATACATTGAAGCTACAATGTATTATGTATTTTAATATTGTAATTGTATATTTTATATTGCATTGTATATTGTTTTTTTAATTTGTTTTGTTGATTGATGTAATTTATTTTGATGTTTTGAACTTTGTACGCCGCCCCGATTGCTTGGCAGAGGGGCGGGATATAAATAAAAATTATTATTATTATTATTATTATTTTAATTTTTTGGGGGGGGTTCATTTAGCAATATGTTTTCTGTGTTTTAATCTATAGCTGTTGGTGCTGTTGTTGTGTGCCTTCAAGTCATTTCGGACTCATGGCAACCCTAAGTTGAACCTGTCACATGATTTCTTGGCAAGATTTGCTCGGAGGAGGTTTGCCATTGCCATCCTCTGAGACTGAGAGAGTGTGACTTGTCCAAGGTCACCCAATGGGTTTCATGGCCATGCTGGGAACTGAAACCTGGTCTCCAGAGTTGTAGTCCAACACTCAGACTACTGTGCCATAGGTGTTTTTATTTGGAACTGTTTAAATTTGCTTTGTGTCCCACTCCTAGGGGAAAGATGGGGTCTATTTTATCTCTGTCGCACTATACAATTCTGGCACTTTGATGCTGCTTTAGAGGCCATGGCTCCATCATATGGAATCTTGGGATTTGTAGTTTGGTGGAACACTTAGGCTTTTCTGCCAGAGAGCTATAGTGTCTTCCCAAACTTGGTTATTGTTAAGTCGTAGGCTTTCATGGCCAGCATCCATAGTTTTTGTGGGTTTTTTGGGCTGTGTGGCCATGTTCTAGAAGAGTTTCTTTCTGACGTTTCGCCAGCATCTGAAGATGCCAGCCACAGATGCTGGCGAAACGTCAGAAAGAAACTCTTCTAGAACATGGCCACACAGCCCGAAAAACCCACAAAAACTTTGGTTATTGTTGTTGTTATATGCCTTCAAGTACTTTCCAACTCATGGTGACCCTAACTTGAACATATTATGAAGTTTTCTTGGCAAGATTTATCCGGGGGCGGGGGGGGGTTGCCTTTCCCTTTCTTAGAGGCTGAGAGTGTGTGATTTGCCCAAGGCCACCCAGTAGGTTTCCATGGCCAAGCAGTGTTCATGGCCCTTGTCTCCAGAGTCATAGACAGGTTTGTATGTTTTATCATGTAAGCTGCCCCAGAGAGGCGGGATACAAATTATTATTATTATTATTATTATTATTATTATTATTATTATTATTATTACATCATTTTTTTTCTTTCTCCTGTTTAATTTTTAACTCCTTTGCCTGATGAAGGAGCCAGCAGAGCTTCGAAACTTGCAACATGTATGTTGTACATTTTGGTTGGCTAATAAAGGTATTTCTGTTTTGTGGATTTTGCAGGTTATATGGCCAATATGGCTACCCCTGAATAGGCTAGCTGGAAAGGGGATGAAGGACTAGTTGGTCCCTTGCTCTGTTCCATCAGGGCTCTTCTCAGCTTTTATATATATTTATATTCCAAATCAGGATGTATCAACTTATGAAAGAAGAATCCAGTTATAGAACCAATGGCAGTGATGACAACTTAAGTCTGGACCAAAGGAGCAAAAGGCCTCCTATGAAACTATTCAGGGAGTCTCGCTATGCTGAGCAGATTCTTCAGACTCTCAACTCCTATCGGCGGGATGCCATCTTTACCGATGTGGTGCTGGTGATGGATGGGCAAGAGTTTCCTTGCCACAGGGCCACCTTGTCGGCCAACAGTACCTATTTCCGGGGCATGTTTGCTGGAGGGCTGAAGGAAGACTGCCAAGGCATTGTCAACCTCCAAGCAATTCATGCTCCCAGCATGAGCCTTGTCTTGGACTATATGTACAGTGGGAACGTCTCCATCCAAGAAGACAACGTGGAAGGACTCCTTGAGTTGTCCAACTTGCTCCAGATCCCCAGACTCAAGGATGCCTGTGTTGCCTTCTTGGAAGGTCAACTTCACCCTTGTAACTGCTTGGGCATCATGAAGTTTGCCAGTTCCTTCTCCATCTCTTCCTTGGCTGAGAAAAGCAAGAGGTTCGCCCTGGAAGGTTTCATGGAGGTGTCTCATCATGAGGAATTCCTGCGGCTTGATGCCAAGGAACTTGGAGTATGTCTCTCAAGCGACTGGCTGGCAGTCCCCAAGGAGGAGATGGTATTTGAAGCCCTGATGAGATGGGTGCGCCATGATGTGGCTTCCAGGAGAGGGGCTCTGAAGGATCTCCTGGAACATGTACGGCTCTCTCTTATGGACCCTCTGTATTTCATGGAGAAGGTGGAAGGGGACAAGCTCATCCAGGGGTCCAAGGAGTGTCTCCCTTTGTTGCAAGAAACTCGCAGAAGTTACATCCTGGGCATGGAGATTGGCTCTCGGCGTTCTAGACCCAGAAGGTAAAAGTGCTCATTAACTAAGGATTTCATTCCAACCATTTCTGCCTGGTTTCCTTTGTTGTTATGTGCCCTCAAGTTGGCTCCAATGTATATTGATCCTATACATTATATATATGTATATATATCCTAGTCATTATAGAGAGCCATCATGGTGTAGTGGTTTGAGATTACAACTCTAGCGCTATCTTGGCTCAGCAATGGAAAACCACTGGGTGACCTTGGGCAAGTCATATCCTCTCAGCCCCATAGGAAGGCAATGGCAAACCCCCTCTGAAGGAACTTGCCATGAAAACCCCATGATAGGTTCACCTTAGGGTTGCTATAAGTCAAAAATGACTTGAAGGCACATAACAACAACAACATCCTAGTGTGTGTTCATTGTTGGCTTTTTGGCAAGATTTCTTCAGGGGAGGTTTGCCACTGCCTTGCTCTTGGGATCAGACAACATGACGTACTCAATGTCACCCAGGGGTTTCCATGGCTGAGCAAAGATTCATACCCTGGTTTTCTGAGTCCTTGGCTGCATCAAGATTGCAGAATTAATGCAGTTTGACGCTGCTGCAACTGTCGTGGCTCAGTGCTATGGAATTCTGGGATTTGCAGTTTTGTGAGCTATTTCAGAGAAAATTCTAGTCTGTCAGAGAAAATTCTGTGCCACAGCAAATTACAAATCCCATGATTCTATAGGATGGAGCTGTGAGTGTTAAAGCAGTTTTTAAATTTTATTGTACAATATAGGTTTTATTTTACAATAAGTTACAACAACAATAATAACAACAATAATAATAGATTGCCATGTCACATGAAAGTTACATTGAGCCAAAATAAAAGTACACTGTCCAGACAACTAGACGTTTCCCCTCTTTCGATCTAACCCCCCCCCCCAAATTGGCAGCCTTGAATTCAAAGAGGTCAACCTTCTGGGACACAAAATGGTTATTACCATGAAAAAAGAATGTGAGTTTTTCATCACAAACTTTGCGTAATTGCATACTATCCAAGGAACTGAAATTATATGAATAACAATTAAATTCATGGAACTGCTTGTTTGCCATAGCTAATAAAGAACAACTGATTGTGTATAGCAACGTATGCATACACAAAGTACCAACAGGATGGCAGCATTTGTGTGGGTCTTAAATGTTGGGCAACCTCTTTTTCCTAGCAAGTTGGCACAGGTTGGCTCAGTTTGTGTTGGCATCATACTTTATTGCTGTTGCTGCTGCTGTTGTTGGAAAATTTCAGATTCTCTCTCCCTCTCTCTCTTGCTTCTTAGAGCAAGCGGAGTTTAGATAGCATAGCGTTCCTGCAGGAGAAACTCTGCTATCTTTCTTTATCTAAACTTTCCATTGGCTCCCACTATCCCTTGAAGTGCATGGTCATAAATACGCTTTGCAACCAAGTAAACAGACCTTGTGATCCAGGATACTTCCTTTGGGAAGTTCTCTTATTTATTTCATTTATTTAAGGAATTTATATCCCGCCTTTCTCGTAAAATGGGATTCAAGTCAGCATTTCTTTTCTTCCTCTCCTCTCTTCCACATTTGAATCACCAAAGATATAAGCAGTTTCTTTTCTCTGATCTATTCATTTGCTAGTGAGGATGTAGGATCCCTATGCGTATGTACATTCAACGCTATCAGTAAACTGTTCCTTAAGCTGAAACTGTCTGCATTGTTTGTTTTGAGTCAGTTTCAGCTCATAGGGAAGCAACCTCAGATTGGGACATGTTTTTCCATTACTGTGCAAAAGAAGGCTAACCTGTAACAAGTTTACCTTTGATATTTTTGATATTTGAAGATTGTGTTTCCTTAGACAAAGGCTGAATCATTAGGTAACTTGAATTCCCAGCAGTTGTTACCTACCTTGGCAAAGCTATCCTAGAGTTTACATAGCAACATTTCTTCAGAGCAGGTTTGTGGTGGCCTTCTGAGGCTGAGAGAGTGTGACTTGTCCAAAGTCACCCAGTGGGTTTCATTGGCTAAATGGGGATTTGAAACATGGTGTCCTGGACCCCCCTCATGTTACACAGTTATAGCACTGTGATCCCACTTTTACTGCCATGGTTCCATCCTATGGAATCCTGGGATATACAGTTCAGGGAAGAACCTTTAACATTTGCAGCCAGAGTATCCTAGGGCCTCACCAAACTACAAACCTCATGATCCGTGGCAGTTAAAGTGGAATTGTAGTGCTATGACTGTGACTTGTGAATAGGCCCCTGGAGTCCTAGTCCAAAAGTCAGATCACTAGCTGTGTTGCAGCCTAAGAGATCTAACAGTTTCTTCTCTTGCTCCAGATTCATGGAATTAGCTGAAATGATCGTTGTGATAGGAGGTTGTGACAAGAAAGGTTTTCTGAAGCTCCCTTTTGTGGATGTGTTCCATCCAGAGAACAAGCAGTGGAAGGCACTGTCCAGCATGCCTGGCTATACCAAATCGGAGTTTGCAGCCTGTACCCTGAAGAATGATGTCTACATCTCAGGTAAGTTGGCTGCAGACATGGTTGATGCCATGGAAGAGAATCAGGATACTGAGTCATGATGGGCAAACAAGGGCTACACTGCAGTCCTGAAACTGTTTTTGCAACCCTCAACCAGACGCCATTATCCACCCTTTCTGGGACCAAAAAAAGTGGGCAATCCATTGCTTCTCCGGGGCTGCATCTACACTGCAGAATTAATGCTGTTTAGCACTGCTTTAACTGCCATGGCTCAATGCTATGGATTTCTGGGATTTGTACTTTTGTGAGATATTGAGCCGCTTCTGTCAGAGAGCTCTGGTGCCACAACAAACTGCAAATCCCAGATTCCATTGGATGGAGCCATGATATTTAAAGTGGTATCAAACTGCATTAATTTGGCAGTGTGGCAGTAGCCCTGGAAGCTTTCAGGAATGGCCTCTCATCTTTTCAAGAAGTCACACACACACCCAGCCCTGCTCCGGTCCACATCTGACAAAACCCATTTTC
>JAIPUX010001232.1:173470983-173481561 GCA_020142125.1 Phrynosoma platyrhinos | reverse complement strand
TCCTAGCTTAACTCCTTGCCATGTAAGGATCCACAGCTAAAGTACCTCCGAGAGAGGGCCACCCAACCTCCAATTTTTAAAGAACCTCCAATGAAAGAGAGTCTATTGTCTTCTGGGACAGGCTATTCCATTGCTGAATAGGTTTTCCCAAGGGAATTCCACAGCTGAAGTCAGAACTCAACGTAAAATCAAGGAAAGTAGAGTTGTGGATGATCAGAGCTTGGGAAACCTACCTTCTTGGACTCTCAGAATTGCCCACCCACCATGGCCAGGGAATTCTGGGAACTGCAGTCCAAAAAAGTAACCTTTCTAGATTCTGACCTTGCACATCACACAAAATCTAAAAACCAGGCCCTGTGAGGAGTGGCTTAGGGAGCTGAGTATAGCTAGCCTGGGGAAGAGAAGGTCAAGAGGGGACATGATAACCATGTTTAAACATTTGAAGGGATGCCTTATTGAGGATGGAGCAAGCTTGTTTTCTGCTACTCCAGAGACTAGAACAAAGAGCAATGGATTCAAGCTATAAGAAAAGAGATTCCAGCTCAACATTAGGAAGAACTTCCTGACAGTAAGAGCTGCTTGACAGTGGAAGATGTTCCCTTGGAGAGTGATGGAGTCTCCTTCTTTGGAGGTCTTTAAACAGAGGCTGGATGGTCATCTGTTGGGGTTGCTTTGATTGGGAGTTCCTGAATGGCAGAATGGGGTTGGACTGGATGGCCCTTGGGGTGTTTTCCAACTCTATAATTCTACCACAGTGGCCTTATTAAGGCCCCCTTTTCTCCATTAAGCATTGAAATGATGGCACATATGAACACCACAGAGCACTTTGGCCTAATATTGACAGCTAACAGCTCTGTTTGCTAACACATGTTTGCCTAGTTGTTTGCATTTTAAATGGTTAGACAGTGGCATCTTAAGATCATGAGAGAAATGTTCATTTTGAGTGTGGACATCAGATTCTGGCACATTTACACATATGCATGCCAACTATGTGCCAAGTGTAATGGCAAGATTTCAGGTTCTGCAAAAGAAGGACCCCTTTGAAGCCCAAAGTTTCAATTTGCTATATCTTTGAAAGAAAGGTGGAGAAACTGCAGTCACCAGGTGCTGGACACCTCAACCCCCCTTTCTTGTGGTTTCCACCCAGAACATCTCAACACGTCCCATCTGCCCCTGAATTTAAAACCATCCAGATCACTTCCAAACTGCCTCCAAATGCAACCACTTGCTTGGCTTGCTCCCCCCAAAAGCTCCAAACGCTGGTTGAAAAACAGCTCAAAGAAAAACAAAAAGGTATGTGACATCACATCTGAGTTGACAGCTACTCACTGCTGTGTCTTGTTGAAGTGGGCATTGAAAATGGACCCCCACCTTCCATGTAGATCCTCAGTCCTGGCTGAAAGTAAGATGTCATCAGGTGAAATATTTCATTAAAAAACACCAAGCCTCTGAGATGATCTTCCTTCTGCCCAGGTGTTGCCATCAACATGACACAGTCAACTTCAAATGCAAATGGAACTGTTTCCATCTCCAGCAAAACACATAAAACAAAAGAGGAGCTGCCGTTCAGAGGTGTAAAGTCAAAGGACTTTGGGGTGGATCTTGAGCAGTTCTTCTGGTGAGAAAGCCTTGAGGTACAGTGAAAACTTTCCATGTGGTCATGTTCCAAAAACAATAAGTGGCATGGCACATACGTGGCATGGCTAAGTGCCCAGGTTCAGTTTCTGGACAGTCTCCAGGAAGGTCTAGCAAAACATTTGGAAGCTACAGAATTCTGAAGCTCCAGTGAGTTATTGCTGCCAGTCAAAGAGATACTGGGCTATATAAATCAGTTGTCCTAAGCTTTCCTAGAAGTTTTTTAGTTTGGAATAATAAAAATTTCTTCCATGCTGTTCTCTTCAAGAGGAAAGGACAGTACTCTGTTTAGTGAAGATACACACCAGGTGAAAAGAAAGGAATGGCTGCATGAAGAAAGTCTTGGGTTTGTGTTGTTTTTATATACATACAGTAGACGCTTGGTATCCACCATGGTTTGGTTCAAGGACTCTCGTGGATACCTAAATCCGTGGATGCTCAAATCCCATTACATTCAATGGCACAGTAAAGTGGGGTCCCTTCTATAGAATGGCAAAATCAAGGTTTGCTTTTTGGATTTTAAAAAATATATTTTCAAGCCATGGATAGTTGAAGCCATGGATGCAGAATCTTGGATATGGAGGCCCAACTGTATATTGATAAGTCTATCCTCCTGCTCCTTTTAACTGATCATTAAGGTGGTTTTTAAGGTGGAAACAAAGGCATATGTAGTGCACTCCTGTTACCACAGGATAGTTTAGATGCATGAAGATTTTTCTTTAACTTGCCATTTCCAATGTCAAGAAAGAGCCATGGAATTGCTACAATAAAAGGGTCCTTGACAGTTTGATTCAATCAACCTATGAAGTCTCCCTGGGCAAAACCCTTCTGCTTTTGAATCCAGTGATTTGTTGGATTGTGGAGAGCTCCTTTATAAGGCTTTTTCGTACACAAGGGAACCCACTGGGTCTCACCAGGGTCAAGACCCTCATGGAACAAGTCAACATTTTGGCATCATCCACCAACAGAAAGTTCAGGGAGAAGCTGGCTATGTACCAAGAGATCTAGGATGTTGCAGTTTCAGATGTCCAGCAGAAATGCAGGAAAATGGGAAATCCAATGCCAACAAATTATTGTCCACAAATTTCTGAGTGTGCTAGCTCCACTCTCAATGGCTTCTATATTCCCAGTTGCAAACAGAAAACAATTCATCCTATATCATCTGTCCAAGCTGGTCTGTCTCATCTTGCTTAATACAGCAACCTGTCCTTGGTTCAGTTCCATTCACTCAAGAAAATGAAGCTGGCTTTTTCTGGAACATTGTGCACAAAGAGCAAAGTAAGCTCAGGGCTCTGAGTCTAGATCTGAAGGGTAACTTTGTGATACTTTCATCAAAAAAGAAGTGAGCTTTTTATTCCAACTTTATAGCTTTCAGAATCCAGGTTCTGGTTGCACGGCTCCAATACTCTTTGACAACTTTGCCATTCAACTGAAGCAGAATGTTCTGATTTGGCTATTTTGCTAAAATACTGGCTTGTGTTCTGAATTATCAACGTGGATTCAGTTTATTCCATTCAGCACCTGCCTCCCACTGGATAAAGCAACATATGGTTTAGAAAGTCACATGCAGGTATTATCCCTTGATCTTGTTTTGACTGTAATGGGGCTGCTGCAGTGCATTGAGACCAACATTTTCCATTCACCGGTAGAATGCATTTTAAAAAATGCAACAGTTTTACTGGTTAAGAAACTTCTATCTCATGGAACTTGTGACCCTTTGGATCCTGTCACATTGCAGTTCCCATCATGCTTTGCTATTGCCTATGTTAGCTAGAGCACATAGGAGTTGCAATCCAAAAACAAGTTACTCCCACCTCTTTGAGTGATTGAACGTATTCTTTATTGCAGTTATGGATTTGTAAGCTAGAGTTACAGATCTGTAACTGCTCTGTATCTAGTTAAGACCATGTAGTCTTACTGCAAAACTATGTAAATGTTACCCTAGCCCATCTTAGGAGCTAGCAGCTGGAGCAGACGAAACAGATCCATTCAGCTTCTGACTCAGATGCAAGGAGGATGGCATTACCACCCCACTCCTGCCAGTATGTGAGGCTGTGAGAATCAGAAGCAGGACTCCTGTTGCAAGTCGTCACAGTCTCACTTTCTGGTGGGAGAAGGTGGCAACATCATGTTCCTTGCACCCCAGTTGGAAGCTGAATGGGCCTTCTTCATCTGCTTTGGCTGCTGGCTCTTAAGATGGGCTGGAAGGCGGTTGAGCCAGGAGACGTTACTTGGTTATGCAAACATTCTTTCACCAAAAAAGCAGACATAACTAGTAGCTGATGCAGACATAACTTAGTTATGTCTGCATAACTAATGCAGACATAACCAAGTAGCTGATGTAGAATATCAGCAAATTAAAATAAATGTACACATGGCTAAACGTTCTTACAGTGGGTCCTTGGTATCCACTGGGGTTTGGTTCCAGGACATTACCCCTCAATGATACCAAAATCCATGGATGCTCGGGTCCCATGAGATACAATGGCATAGTGATTTGCTTTTTAGAATTTCTATCTTTTTCGGAACATTTTCAAGCTGAGGATGGTTGACTCTTTGGATAAAGAATCCGTGGATATGGAGGGCCACCTTTATAGATATGTTTTTGAGATCTGAAAGAGACACATCTTGTTGGTGAATAATGCTAGCATACGTCAGACCTACATTATTGCAGCTAATTTTTTGGATCATTTTGGTCATTGCATGATATAATGTCCAAATTCGCCCGCTCCTCCACTATTTCTCAGCTGCAGACTGCTGGACCAGAACATCTCCTGGTCAGTAGAGAACATGGAAGGGGCAGCAGACAAGTGTCCAGTTCTTTTCCTGCAGCTGGATGAAAAACAATTACATCATCTAAAGGGACCTCCAGAGGATGCCTGGAGCTCCCTGCAAATGCCTAATGCTGTGTGTCCAGTTGTAGCCTGGGTGGTAACTGTGGGAGGACAGGGGACCACATTACTTTCCAGGAGACCATGGGATGCTACATCTCCCACTCCAAAGCAACAACAGCAGCCAAAATATTTTGCCCCCCCCCCCAATGGACAGTAGTTCCCAAACTTTGGTCCTTCAGATATGGACTTCAGCTCCCCAAAGTCCTCACTGTTGGCCAACCTGGCTGGGGAAGTTGGAAGTCTAAAACACTTGGAAGACCAAAGCTTGGGAACCACTGCTCTAGGGGATGTAGGGGGTATTTTTGCCACGGTTTTAGGTCCCCTATGGGCCATTAAAGGCCTGGGAGAAGCCTTTCTTTAAAAGAAAAGAAATGATTGGAAGTCACTTTTGGTACGCTTCCTGTTGTTAAAAAGGCCTCTTTTGGGTTTAATATGGACCAGCAGTGCAAATATATGGTGAAACTACCCCATGCCACTAGAGGACATTAGTGATTTTTTTCCAAAAAAAAAATGTTGATCCATGGGGGCCCCACTGGCCACAAAATGATTTTGAGGGCCACATGTGGCCCACCCTGAACTATAGAAAAAGAAGTGAACACTTATCTGATGAACACCTCTCCGATGACCACAAAATGGCTGAATTCAGAGAGTTGCAGCTGAGAAAGGTATGGGTTTCCCCCCTTTGGTAGGAGGAGCGGTGGACATAGCTATATCTTGTAGCTACATCTCCTGAGGCCTGATTGTAGCCATGCTTTCATAAACCTAAGGCTGTCTTTCCATTTGTCTTTTTCCTTCATTAGAGAAGAAAACAGCAAAAGCAAAATAAGCTAAAACAATTAAGAACTCTGATCTAACATTTTTTTTCCTAACCATAATTGGGCTAGAAGCTAAATACTGTAATGGCACCAGATTTCATCTGATCTGGGATGCTAAGTGGAATAAGCCCTGGTTACTATTTGGATGGGGGACCACCAACAAATACCAGGTACTGTAGGCACCTGGTATTTTCAAAGGAAGGAACCAGCAAAACCACTTCTGAGTACAATCGACCCTCCACATTTGCAGCTTTGACTTTTGCAGATTTGATTAATACATTCTCTCTTAAGAATTTCTAGGTCCTCCAGTGCAACTCTGCTGGAAATTGACCATAGAGTTGCACTGGAGGACTTTGAAATTACTAGAGAAAACACTTCCCTAGGCATTTGTAAGTCCTCTAGCATGATTCTGTGGTCAGCTTCTGGCAGATATTGACCATGGAGTTGTGCTGGAGGACCTAGAGATTCCTAGAGAGATATTCTCTCATTAAAATCATAGTGGTTTTTTATTTGCATTTTTTCCACTTTCACAGGGCTCCTGTGCTCTTAACCCCAGTGAATGTGGAGGGCCAACTATACTTCTTGCCTAAGAAAACCTTATGAGACCTATGGGGTCACCATAAGTCAACAGGCAACTTGAAGGCACATATACCTACAGTTGTCTTAGAATGGACTAATCATCCTGATAAAATGGGAAATCCTAATGAAAATAATTATCTAACCAATGTGTGATCTGGTTTATTCCCATTAATTCATTGCTCGCTTTTCAGCTTTGGAAAACCTTTATGCTCCCATTCCATTTCAAGAGAACTTAAATTTGTTCCTCTGTCTTGTCGTTTCCACTCTAGGAAACTAGGACTTCTCAGATTAAATCTGCACAGCCTCTTTGCCTCATTCAGTTGCATGAGGAAAAATAATAATAAGATCCAGGACGTGATGGGTGTTCGTCTTCAGTGTTTATTTATCATTGTCCAGGAAAAATATATATATATTCAAAGAGTGGCTCCAGTTTGAGCAAGCAAAGTCCACAAGCATGTGACAATCAAGTGGCTACACATTAATATTGGTCCGGTTTAGATGAATCGTACTAACAGCAAAATTAAAGGTGGTGGCAGGATAGAGGCTGAATCCAAGTCTTTAAGGAGACACTTTACAAGATGGGGAGAGTGATAGGTGACAGGGTGACCAGATGTCCTCCTTTTCCAGGACATCTCCTATATTCCAACCTTCTGTCCAGGAGGAATTTCCAAATGTCCTTCTTTTTGAGCATGACTAAAAACTACGAGTTTACATTTATGTATTTTTAGCTTTCATTTGGTCATGTCAACATTTCTCTTGATTGGCTTACATTTTGCGGTGCCTTGTCCTTCTTTGCGGCTAGGACATCTGGTCACCCTGGATAGAACCTAGTCTATGAAACTACCAGGACTACCTAGGACTATAACTAAAGGATGGGGGAATGAAGATATTGCCTCTCAAATAAGATTTCTGAGCCTGCAATGAAATCTTCTTTCAGTTCCCAAATTTCTAGCATTGCAATAACCTAAAACTTCAGTTGAGGTTTTAGAAATTTGCACCAATATTCTGCATTGGCTACTTCATAACTAAGTAACTTCTCCTGGCCTGCCTTCTCCAACACACCTTAAGAGAAGCAGCCAGGTTGGATGAAGGAGGTCTGTTCAGCTTCTGACTGGGGTGCAAGGAGGATTACATGTCCAGCCCCCCCCCATCTAGTCTGGAAATCCCAATCAAAAACTGACCGTCAAAAATTGGGTCAACTTATCCACAGGTCAGTGTAAGTACTGTAAGTACTGATGGATGAGATCCGTCAGATTACCACCTTGGACGCCTTTAAAAAGGCTATTAAGACAGATCTCTTCTGGCAGGCCTTTCCAGATTGGCTTTTTCAGTCTACCCTCCCCTCATCAACATTATCGATACTACGGATATTTTGGTCTCCCTTCTCTCCCCTGGGAAAGCACATCTCTCTCCCCCTTAAACTGGAAATTTGAATCTGTATTTATTCTCTTATTTTATCCAGTTTACTTCAGGAATCCTTCTGTTTTAACTCTTGCTCGGTTTAATTCTCTTTTACGATTGGGGGGAGGGTCGGGTTAGGGGATTTCCCTTTTAATCTTGACTGTAATTTTAATTGGTTTATATTTTATACCTGTTGTAATCTGCCTTGATTCCCATTTGGAAAAAGTGGAATAGAGATACATTTTATTATTATTATTAGTAGTAGTAAGTACGCTTATTAAAAAGGGAACCATTTCTTGGTGAAAGGAAAGAGTGTAATCTGTTTTGGAAGCATTGTCCCCCTCTACTCTCTCATCCTACAGTGTGAACACAAACAGTTATGCCTGCTGGAATTTTGTAAGTTCTTTGGCATTATTTTCCTTTGCTTCATCGATTAGATCCTTTGTTACATGACCCTAGGTTTTACCCATACTTATCCACGAATCCATACTTTTGTTCCCAAAATCTGCCCTCGACTTATACATGAGGCCGACTTATAATCGAGTATATGCAGTATGTATATGCAGTATGTAACCTCAAGGATCCATAACTAGCTTATGTATCCATAACTGCACAGTTATGCTCAGCTTAGGCGTCTAAAGAAAAGGAGCAGCTAAAGAACACACAGAAGAGTTCTAGGTGTGAATGAATTTCAATATCTGTCCCTGCAATGCTAGAAATTTGGGATTGAAATTTCATTGGGGCAGCATTTTTATTGAGGGGGAAATACCCCCATTTTTCTTCCCCTCTCCATAGCTACATCCCTGGTTATAAAATCTTGGATTTGCCTCCCAAATTAAGGAGCATAGATGGATTTATGGAGGATGGCTTTTCCTTTTGTCCATATATATTCATATTTTTCATTGACTTCCCAAAAGAAACACTGCAGATGTGAGCAAAGCAAGTGATTGTGGTGTTTATTTTTTTTTCTTTTTTGCAAAGCCAAGTAGGGGTGGGGTATAAAACAAGCTGTGGAAAGGCCTTGTAGCACCGTTTTGCAAAAAGGGGAAAGAAAAGTACAAGAAGGAGATACAGTGAATGGGACCCAAACAAGCAGACCAGAGGCAAAAAATATTCTAAAGGACAGTGGGGAAAGAAACCAGCAAGCAATTGTCTTGTACATGGAATCAAAAGAAATGTGTTATACAAGTTTGTCAAGAGACACATCTTGATTTAAAATGGAAAATAAGTAAGTATATATAAACTCCAAACAGACCTGAATTGTTGGTTTGAAGCAATAAGGTTGGCATCCAACACAGTGAGAGATTCCAGATGTGAGATGGTTGGTTTTGAAAGAGACACTTGGGTGTTGACCAGAGAAAAAACGAAGACGTTGAGCTAGACATCTGTTGCGTCTTCTACAACCCATGAGGCCTCCTTTCATTTGCCTAGAGTGCACTTCCCATATGGACCCCAAGGTGGGCAATTTAGCATCCTGCCGAAAGTCTGAGTAACCCTTTGACATTGCTGCTCTGATACATGTTGAATGGTATTCAGGAACTCAAAGCAGACAATGGCCCCAATCCTATTGTCAATCTTAAGTAGGGCAGAGCTATCGAATCTATGGAATTTAACTACCTGATGACTCCTCATCCAACAGTTCCTCTGGTTGGGACTACACAATGGGATGCCAGCCAATATGTTAGACGGTTGGCTGAGATCTTGTATTATCTGCCCCTTCTTCCCCATATCTGAAGAATTCACCTTCTTTTTGCATCTGCCCAACACTGCCTTTTAATGGGCTGGAGAGGATGGGGGCAGCGAAAGAGCATCTGGCTATGTTCCTACAGCCTGGTACATAGTGACAAAGGCATCTTCCAAGAGTCTTCTGGAAGTCCTGAAGGATGGTGCCATTGTCATGTATCTGGCTGTGGGAACATAGCCTGATATTTGTTTATGTCTCCCACCCTTTCTGGGCCACTAGAATGGTCATCTCAAGAAGAAGGTGAGTTGTTCCTTTCTGTAGGGTCATTGTGCAAGTAGGTAGTGAATGCCTCCTTCTGCAATGACCACAAAAGAACATACAACAGAGTAAATCATTATTACCCATGTGTATATCAAGAGGATTTCAACCCATTGTGTGCATTTTCAGCCCGTTGTGTGCACATGATGGGCCTGATTCCTGCTACTGAAACAAACATCTCAATCATGGGTGAGGGAATCCTATGCAGGGCAATGGCAGCTGGTGGGTTCAATGGTGTGTGAATGCACATTGGGTTTTATTCCAGATTTTACACTAGCTATCCAAGGAGCTGAACCTATTTGATGGGATAACACTCAGCACCATGCACAGCCCCTTGTAAGCTATTTAAAACCAATGTAAATTCATCATACCCCTCACACAGCTGCCATTGGCCATCACTCATGGAGGGGATGGATTAATGGTTTCCTCCCATGCTAATGCCCTGATGAAAACCTCCCCTTCCCTCCAGAAGCTGCTATTTGCTCCTAGGAGAAGTGAGGAAAGGCTCCTACTTTCCTGCCTTGTGCTCATTCCAGCTTGAATTATCCTACCCCAGCTCAGATACACAGCAGGAATCTGGGCATATGAATGGGAAATGTAGCTATGTGGTTGTTGTTATTTTGCAGGGACTAGAAGTTCAAATGCAGCAAACTCTTCTATTCTTCATCCCTACAGACTCCCTCTGTGCATGTTCAAATTAAAAACAACGGCATAAGAAAGAAGGCTTTTCTACTTCAGTGGAAGCCTTGCTCAAGGAGGAAATGCAATGGGGAAATGGCAGAGCAGTCTGCTTTAATAAAACTACTCTTAGGAAACTGCGTTTGAGTAGACCAAACCACCGTTTCACATTTGGGGGTTCCTTGGGTCAGTGGCAGGTTAAGCTCAGGAGAGGAACAATTCTCCAGAATTGTGACTATACCCCCTTTGGATCGTGGCCCAACTCACTGAGGCCCGTTTCTCCTTGAATGCCTCACAGATGGAAGCGGCAGCATCACTAAACATTCTGCACAACCCTTTTTCAGAGCTGGAAAAACTGTATAATCAAGCAATATCCATGCAGTGCATTTTCCAACAAAAGCATTCTGAATAGCAAATGAGCATTATGGATCAACCGATGGCGCTCTTCCACAAAGCATGCGGAAAACAAACAAACAAACAAACAAACAATGCATCACATTTGCAATTATTTCTACACTGCTGCTTCCTGATGGTTATTCCTGAATTCCTCTGGAGCGATAGAGGTCAGTAACCT
>JAIPUX010001232.1:173274188-173290339 GCA_020142125.1 Phrynosoma platyrhinos | reverse complement strand
CAAAGATTCTGTTAAGTCAAAAAAATTTGTGGGAAGTTTCCCTTGATGGGTTTTCGCTTGTCTTATTGACTTTCTATCCAATTTAGAATCAATAACCCCATTAAAATCCCCTAATATTATTATTTTGTCGAACTCACAATCTTCAATTTCTTTATGTAGTTTTTGAAAGAATGTTCCTTTGTTATCTTGTGGGCCATAGATACCCAATATCAAAATTACTTCACCTTCCCAAGTAATTGTTACTCCTATATAATGTCCTGAGGGGTCATTTATTGCCTCCTTTGCTTGTATTGATTTTCTTATGTACAAAGCCACTCCTTTCTTTTTTTTCCCTATTAGCTGAAATAAATAAATTTCCTAGTTTCCCGTTTCTAATTAGTCTTTTCTCTGTCTTTTTAATATGAGTTTCCTGTATACATGAGATGGAACAATTTAATTTTTCTAAAAAGTGAAATATTTTTCTCCCTTTTAAAGGTGAGTTTAATCCGTTCACATTTAAAATTAAAATTTTCATTTTATCACGTTAATTTTCCTTAATATCGGTTTCTTGAATTTTAATTACTTTCCAAAATCTAATTGTTAGATATTTTGCCTTCACCAAACATATAATATTTGATATTATTCCACTACTTTCCTTTTATAGACATACTTTCCTAATATCATTTAAAATTCATATTGTTCTAATTTTTACTCTTCAGCAACTCTTTTTTTCCCTCTTGTTTTACTCTTGTTTTCCCTCTCCGTTGTTTTTATTAAGTCTTCTCTACTTATTTCTTCTTTTTCTGATGTCTCACTTTCTTCGTCTGATAAAATACTTCTCCTCTCTAAAATTCCTCTGCTTTTCCCTTCCTCTTCCTCACCAGCTCCTTCTCCGTCAGTTCCTTCCAAAATGGCGCTCGCCCTCGTGTGCATACGTGCACAAGCACGGGCCCCATTTTGGACACCAAAATGGCACTTGCGCGCGATGCGGCAGCGGTGGCAGGACTGGGCAGGGGGCGGTCGGAAGGCCTCGGTGGGCTGGGTGCAGCCCGCGGGCCGTAGGTTGCCAACCCCTGCTCTAGGTAGTGCCTTTAAAGATTGACTAACACTCAGAGCAAATTCTCTTTTCCACTGACATGAGTACCGCTGGCCATTATAGAAATTGGAATTTGGAAAAAAGTTGTTCCCTTTTTTGGACTACAAAACTCAAGAATTTCCTAGCCAGCATGCCCAATGGATGGATGGCTCAGTGGGTAGGCTGGGAAAATGTTATCCAAGAAAGCAAATTTAGATCAAGATCACTGTGCAGGCTTGTAAGTTAAAAACAAATAAGAAAAACTTAGTCCAGCAGTAAAAACTCCAGAATCCATGATTGGATTATAATCTTTTTTTAATTAGGACTCCCCAAAATGTTGCAAAGGATTGTGCAGGCTTTCAGGTTCTGCAGAGCACCTCAGCAGGGTAATTTTAACAAGTTTGTATACAGACCAAAGAACTTTGAGAAGTGGGCAGTTAAAAGGTGCATTCAATAAATAAATGCCTCTTTTATAATATTTTGTTCAACAATGTTACTGAAAAGCATTTAATACCCTCTGCTCCTCATTTTATATACTTGTGGCTTACGTAAGATTTCACCAGTAAAGTTCTTTTATTGGCATTGGTATTTCTAAATCTGCAATCTCTGCAAAACTGTATGTTGGTTCCAGGCGAGTATATGATCTAGTGAAGAACAGTAATATTTTATGGTAATATGTACAGTGGGCTCTCCACACTAGGGTTAGGGGCACAGGGCCCCTGTGAATGTGGAAATACTACAGATAAAAAACCACTGTGTTTTGAACCAGAGAGAACGCTTCTCTAGAGATCTCCAGGTCTCCAGCACAACTCTGGTCAACATTGCTAGAAGTTGACCATAGAATCACATTGGAGGACCTACAAATGACTAGAGAAGTGTTTGCTTTAGAAATCTCTAGGTCCTTTGAGGCAACTCTGTGGTCAATTTCCAGCAGAGTTGCACTGGAGAGGACCTAGAGATTCCTAGAGAACATATTCATCACATCCACAAAAAACAAAATGACAAATGTGGAATGCCAACTGTGTTGTGTATGGATTAGTCTACAGTTGATCAGTGTTTTGTTTATAACACAAAGGGAAAAGGACTTTTTATTCCATTTAAAGAAACTTTTGCATTCCCTTTCTTCTTTCCCCAGCTGGTTAAAACTCACAACCTGCTGACCAACAGGAATTACATCTTTGGCTACCACCCACATGGAATCATGGGACTGGGTGCCTTCTGCAATTTTAGCACGGAGGCGACAGGTGTGAGCCAGAAGTTTCCTGGGATCCGACCATACCTTGCTACATTAGCTGGAAACTTCCGGATGCCCATTTTGAGGGACTACTTAATGTCTGGAGGTAAGGATTAAAAAAACAACGTGCACCAGCCTAACCCAACGGGTCTTAGCTCACTCGAAATCCCCTCAATGCCAGCAGGGGCTTTCCACAAGTAAGTAACTGCTTTCTTCGTTGTTAACTGTCATCAAGTTTCATGATACAGGTTGAGTCTCTCTTATCCAAAATGCCTGGGACCAGAAGTCTTTTGCATTTTGGAATATTTGCATATACATAATAAAATATTCTGGATATGGAACCCAAGTCTAAACATGAAATTCATTGATGTTTCATGTACACCTTATACGCATAGTCTGAAGGTTTCTACATAATATTTTTTAATAGTGTGGGAAATAAAGCTTGTTTACACTAAACCATGAAAGCAAAGGTGTCACCTTCTCAGCCACCCATGAAATAAGTTTTGGAGTATTTTGGATTTTGAAATTCTGGATAAGGGGGACTCAGTTTATATGTCCAAATTATGGCAATCTCAGTTTAGTCATCTTGGTTTCTAGGGAGAGATTATTTTTGTTATAAAAGTTTTCAGCTATAAGGCTGCCTTTGCACTTTGACTTGCTGAAGGTCACTCAATGAGTTTCCATGGCAGAGCAGGGATTTGAACCCTGGTCTCCAAAGTCATAGTCCAATATTCAAACCACTATACCAAGCTGCAAGGATAGCCATTAATTTGATTTCTATCCTGCCCTTAAAACTCAGGGAAATGTCAAAATTGATGACTTAAAATGTCTAAATTGCAAGTCTAAAAATTTCGGAACTGCACATGTCTAAAATTACAGTTATTTAATATCACAAATTAAAAGATTTGCCAAAATTCCATAAAATGAATGCAAACCAAAGCAGTCAACAACAAAGGAATCGCTTGTGTTATTCCGTGAAAGTTTGTATGGCTGGATATGTTTTTAACTGGGGCCTGAAAGACAGAAGTGTAAGGCAACAACCAAATCTCAGAAGGAATGGAATTGTCATGTGTGGTGGCCCTACAAGCAATAGCTCAACATGAAAATAAGAGTCAAATGGTGATCAGTAGTTTATAAGCAGCTGACATGCCAAATAGTGTGATATAATATAAAGGTAATAAGCTTATGCCTACCTTTAACAGTTCCCAGAGTAGCACAACATAAGGAATGGTGCCCCTTGAACATTCTCTTGCTGCCAAATTAATTAATGTCAAGGATGTTTCTCCCAAGCCAGACATTACAGTCTCATAACCTCCTGTTAAGAACTGACTTTACACCTGTATGGAGTGAGCACAGAATAATGCTTGAAAGCAGAATTTGGAAAAAGGACCTTTGAGGGAGGTTGGAAATCTAACTCCCAGCATTCATTAACTATGTTGGCTGGGGATTCTGAAAAGTGTAGTAAAAAGGACCTTATCTGTATTCTACTTCATATCAAGTTGTACAGGATCTCTACTCACAACTCCTGTCCCTCTTCCAAGGGCAGGTGTTTCTCTTTCCCCGACCACAGGAACTGTTTACCATGCCCTGCTGTCTGAACCTTCCCAAATCTTAAGTTCCTCAGCATAAGGTAGGACATCCTCTTGGTCCCACCACCATCAAAGGCCATTCTCTTGAGGACACAGTATAGGGCCGCCTTGGTGGTTGCTCCCACCTATGAGATTCCTTTCCACAGAAGGATGGACAGGCTGCCTCTCTGCTTTCCTTTTGCTGGCAAGCAAAGACCTTTCTGTACAGAGAGACATATCATGATTCATTGGTTGCAGAGAGTCATTCTTAGGAGGTTTGTGTGCTGCATTTTAAAACTTCATTGTTACACTTAAAAGTTTTGCATTTCAAGACTTTCATGGTATTTTGATATGATAACTTTTTAAATGGTGTTTTAAAACCTTTTTATATTACTAAGTTTTTAACTTTTTCTTGTTTAGCATTTCTAAGCCACCTTGGATCCTATGCTAGAGGAAAGATGGGACACAAATAACAATAAATAAATTGTTCTAAAGGTTCTCTTTCCTTTGAAATGCTCAGGTATCTGCCCAGTGAACCGTGACACCATAGACTACATTCTCTCCAAGAACGGCACTGGGAATGCCATTGTGATTGTGGTGGGGGGTGCAGCCGAGTCCCTGAACTGCATGCCAGGCAAGAACTCTGTCACCCTGAAGAACCGGAAGGGCTTTGTGAAGCTGGCATTACGACACGGGTAAGGAGAGAAGAATGCCTTCCTTATGAAACCCTTAGAGTCCAGCTGGGTTATTGGCCAAATGTGAATTTGTAGCGCCACAGTTATGGCTACATCTTCTAGTCAGTGTGTTTTATACTGAAAAACTGGTGGCTGGTGTCCACACTGGAACATAGAATCCTAGAGTTGGAAGGTCTCCCTTTGGCCCTCAAAGCTGTTTTTGTGCCCGACAAGGGTAAAAAATATTTCTTGAATTGTTTTGTCCTAAAAAGATCTCTAGAGAGTATGGAAACATTTTCATCACATTTTTCACACACACACACACACACACACACACACCATTTTAGGGCTAAGACACCCTTTTTTAAAAAACAAGAAATAAGCCAGATGTGAATTCTGCTCATTTCCTAGGTTTTGATTTTTTTTAAGGCCTCTTCTGGACTTAAAATGCTCATGAAAGGGCCTAAACCAAGACACAAATGTCTCCACATCCCTTAGAAGGTATTCTGGGTCAAAAATGGGAGGGTTTGTTTTGAAGAAGGGTTGTAGTGTGCATGTGTGTGGCCCTTCAAGGTCTTGTAGGGAGCTTAATGCAGCCTCCTAGCCTCCCACAGTTATCCGCCCCGATTCAGGAGCTTAGAAAATGACTTTTTTGAGAGAACATCTGCTAGACAACATGGCCACTGGCTGTAGCTCAGTGACAGAGCATGTGATGTACATGCACAAGGTTTCATGTCCAATCCCCAGAGTCTCCCGGTAGGGCTGGGAAAGACTCCTGTCTTCAAACTTGGAGAGAGAGTGATTGGTACCTGGTAGAGCCAGATGGAACTACAGTCTGCCTTGGTAAAAGGGAGCTTTGCATGTTCTCTTCTGCTAGGAGCTGTAATCCCAGAAAAGGAACTTTCGTAATCTCTGCCAATGCTGGAAGGAAGGAGTGATTCTGATGTCTGGATTGTATCTACTTTGCAGAGCAGATCTGGTTCCTGTGTATTCCTTTGGCGAGAATGAGGTCTATGAGCAGGTGATCTTTGAAGAAGGCTCCTGGGGCAGATGGGTTCAGAAGAAGTTCCAGAAATACGTCGGCTTTGCTCCTTGCGTCTTTCATGGACGAGGCCTCTTCTCCTCCACCAGCTGGGGCTTGGTGCCATATTCCAAGCCCATTACGACTGTTGGTAAGCCTTCCTGGGCTAACTTGGAGGCTTGGTCCGAAGACCAATATTGGCCTTGTGTACTTATGAATTAATAACTTGTATATATGTTTTTAAAATTATCATTTTGAATTTTGATCAGAAGCAAGGTTTTGTGTGGACAATTTTTGAAACTGATTTTTAGCTCCAACACTTATGCATGTGTGTGTGTGTGTGTGAGAGAGAGAGAGAGAGAGTTGAATAGAGAATGCTCACCTCTTTAAAAAAATGACATGCTGCACATCAGGATGGCCATGCTCTGCAACAGATGCTATTGTATCAGACCAGATGGGAAGTTTCATTCTTACTGTTTAAGAAAAAGTAAAGCTGTTTTGGGGTGCCATGGCTGGGAATGCATAATCCAGCCCCAAATGAGTAGGGGATTTGGCTAAAACTCCCCTGAAGCCAAAAAAAAATATGAGTGGTGGTCTAGGGAGGGGGTCCCAAGGGTCTTACTGGATTCCCCATAGGGTTGCAGGCAGCCCATAGGCTGCATGATTCCCACCTCTGCTGTATAGGATTTCAGCACATTATAAGATGGTAACTAGAGTACATAGTGGTGCTGGTGGACAGGGCAAATGTAAAAATGTTATGACTGATTCGGGCATTCTGAGAGCTGTAGTCCAAAAGGCAATTTTTCCAAGGTCTGAAACATGGATGTTCTTCTTTTGTTCAGTAAGCAGCTTCATTTATATACCGCTTCATACCACACTATGGGGTGTCATACCACACTATGGGGTTTACAGCTGTGAGCTGATTGCCCCCCAACAGCTGGGTACTCATTTTAGCGACCTTGGAAGGATGCAGGCCTGAGTCGAGCCTCAGCCCTGGCTGTTATTGAACTCACAACCTTGTGGTTTATGAGTGAGTGGCTGCAGCACAGGCATTTTAATCACTGTGCCACCAGGGCTGATCTAAGCACAGCCACTACTTTAGACTGGGATCACTTAATGCAAAAACAATAGAACATCTTGTGGCATCTTCAAACTGGCTGTAGAGTCCACTAATGGGGAGGGACTTCCCTTGAATACTAATGTCTTTTGACCATCTAGATGTCTTTGACTATGATTCCCAGCCAGTGAGCTATGGATATGGGAGAGTGGGTTGTCATCCAGCACATCTGAGAGACACCAGTTAGAGGAAAGATAGTTTAGGTTATGGGGCTGTACCTCGCCGAACATTTGTCTTACTTTGCTCCTTTCTTTTTCCTTTTAGTTGGGGAACCCATCACCATTCCCAGAATCGAAAATCCAAGCCAGAAGGAAGTAGACTTTTATCACAGCCTCTACGTGAGCTCTCTGATTAAACTTTTTGACAAGTACAAGACGAAGTTTGGCCTGCCAGAAACAGAGGTCTTGGAAGTCAATTGATGGACGATCCTTTGGTCTTGTGTTTTCGGCGGCAACCTTGCTTTGCAAAGAGACACTTTCTTGCCTGCCGGAATCCAAGTTGTGTTCCATTTTGTGTGTTCTTGGTCTGTGAATCAGGAAAGTGAGTGTGAAAATGTGTGTGTGAGCTTTTTAAAAGGATAAAAGGAAAATAAGTTCGCCTAAATATTTGAAATGTTAGACATCTCCAGAAACAACATTTTTCTGATTCTTTGTGTTTCTTGTTCACACAGCAACATGACATATCTCCCTGCATTGTCCTCTTAAATGGGAAGAGACTACAAGGCACTGATTTGCCTTTTGAAATGTCAGCCACTTGAGATAGAAAACAGAGCCCCTGAGCTTAGAACCAAAGCAGTTTAAATATGGAAGAAGCAGCCTCCTTCTGACTTGGTGATTGACCGATCAAGCTCAGTATGGTCTGTTCTTTGCTGGTTTGGATCTCCAGGAGGCCTTTCTCAGGTTTACCAACTTGAGACCCTTAAATTGGAGATACCAGGGACCCAACCTCCTTCTAGATGCAAGGCATGTATGTACTCTGCCACTGAGCAAAGGTCCCTTCTAGTCAATTGATAGCAAAATTAGGTTTGTGAAAGTAGTCCAACTTATTTGGACTGGAGTTGGTTCTGATTGGCCATTCTAGAGAAAGCAGGCTTTGGGACATAATGCCACCCCCTAGTGATGATAACAGATAATGCAAGAAAAGGCACTTTTTGAAATGGTGGGAGAGGATACTTGCTAGCGTTTCTCTACCTTCTACAAACTGCATGTGCTATGACATTGTCCTTGTTGCCCAGATTTCTCTGTTGCCTGAGCCACCGGGGGGCTGGGGGTGGCACTTTGGGTCAAGGATGGGAGGGGGAGAGTGTGGGCTCAAAATATGCACTTGGAATTGGAAAACTCTGAATCAACTTCAGAGTGGAACCCCAGCATTTTGTGATTTTGTGTTGAGTTGATTGTGTCATCTCATCTTTTTGTTTGCATTCAGTTTATGGTACAAGAGCATGCAATAACAAGGTAAAGGGGACCACTAGTTTGTTGGACCAAAAATGTTGTGGGAAATGCATTGAAGGAATTGAAGGGGTTCTTTCTTTCTCTAGAGTCACAGGGAAAAGAAAATCCCCTTCAGAAGCAAAAGAGACCAAAGAAAAGCAAAGGGAACATTGTCTTTCCTGCCCTTTCCTGGAAGGCTAGAAGCCATGGCAGAAAATATTTCTCTGCCCTTGAAACTCCCCCAGCAAGAACCACTATTTTAATTGGAGGGGAAAAGGAAGTGGTTGCTAGTCCCCATGGATCCGAAGAAAAAGCTGGAATTGCACAGACTACCATTCTTGGATTTCTCATTTTCTGAGTCTGTTTTTTTCTCCCACTTCATGGAATGCACACTCACTTCCGAAGACATTTCCTTTAAAGTCTCATTCACTGGTACTGTAGTTAATTCTGTTTTACACGACTAATGTTACGCAGCACAAGGGGATTTCTTGTTGAGAAAGTTCTCTCTGGGAAGCACAAGTAATGCAAATTCCCATGCTTTCTCCCATTTTCTTCTTTTTTGCTCCCCTTTTTTGTTTTTAAGTGGGCTTGGGAACCAAAGGCCATGTCTGAAAACAGACTTTGCTCAGTTAATTGCTGTCTGTGATATCCTCACGTTGGCCCTTTTTTTCATCTTGGTCTTGCTAAGGTCTTGCTATAGCAACTGGACCTTTTTAAAGATGGCTTATGCCATGGTACGAATCCTGTCAAAATGCTGGAAGCTCAGTATTATTTAGCAATATGTCAAAGCAGAATCGAGAACTGGCATTTGACCAGTGGACCTTTGTGTTTCCAACAAGACATAGCTCTTATTTGTGTGTGTGTGGTGTGATTGCATGCACATGATACAGAATGGGAAAGAGTGAATGAAAAGATTGCTAGCCACTTTTTGAGAGAAGTTCTTGTGTTTTTACCAGATGTAGAGCAGGTAGATTGTTAATTCTTTAGCTTTTTGCCACTCAAGCACTTAACAAAGGAATACAGTGGGCCTTTGATATCTGCTGGGATTTGGTTCCAGGATCCCCCATAGATACCAAAATCAGTAGATCTTCAAGTCCCATTAAATACAATGGATAGTGAAACAGTGTTGTTTATATAACATGAAATCAAGGTTAGCTTTATGGAATTTGTGTGTGTGTATTAAATATTTTCAAGCCATAGATGCTTGAATCCATGGATAAAGAATCCATAGATACAGAGGGGTGACTGTACACATTGCTTTATCCTTACCTTGTTTATCCTGCATTATCCATCCATCCATCCCACTTTTCTTCCAGACATGGACTCAAGGCAGCTCACAAAAGACAAAATTAAAAATAAAAACACATAGTTAAAAGATACAAGATAGAGGCTGAAGCAGCATTAGCTGACCACAGAAAAGCGTTCAAAATATTATTTTAAAACAAAGATTTAAAACAGTACAGTACCACTAAAAAACCTCCTTCAGTTAAAAATCAGTTCCTAAAGACTTGCTGGAAAAGTAAGGTCTTAACCTTCTGCTCATAAAACAACAAAGGAGGAGCTGTCAAGCTGTCCTAGTATGGGAGCAGATACAGAGAAAGCCTTCTCTTGCATCTGTGAAGGTGGAGGGTAGAGAAATCCAGCTATCCAAAGGTTTATTGTCACTTAAAATGACCCTTTCTCTTACTAATGCATGGAAATGTCTCCCAGCACCATTCTATATTGTCATCTCTTTCATCTTTCCAAGACAGTCATCTCCTGAAAATCCTTTAGCACAACCACTCAGGCTGTATCTAACTGCAACAAAGACCATTGTGCATGTGCATTGTTCAAGTCTTTTCCTGTTTCCTTCCTTTTTGCCTCTTCCACTGCAACACTTGGGATCAGTAAGCACTTTGGAGCGCAGAACAGTCCTGTAGGCTTGCATTAGTTTGGAAAGCACCACATGTACCTTGCTGATACTCTGAAATCTAACCAGTAGGATTTAGCCCTCTCTGAGCTTGCATTAAAAACAGTAAAGTAGCATATAGTTCCATAAGCAGTTTTTGCTGCTCCAGGGCTTTATAAACCACACCGCCAAAGTCTGGTGGCAAACCACTGAAAAAAAATAAAAGTGTTCCCTCTGAATGACTTTTTGCAATTTGCCACCAATACATGATGGCAAAATGGAAAAGCCACTTGGACACAAGAATCCTCTGCTTGTTTTAAGGGTGCTTGGTAATTGGGCACCCAAATTTGGCAGAGGCTGAAGCCCATGGTGGAGGATAGAATTAGCCCTCAGCACAGCTGGCATTGCCCACCTTATATTAAAAGCATAGGAGCCTTTTGCAGAAGTAATGCTGGCTACCCAAAAGTGTGTATGTGTGTATTTAAATCTAGCAGGAGTTCAAATGGATTAAATATTTTGTAGGATGCAAGGCTTCCCTGTAACTCTGGAAATACCTGTTTTTAAAGAAGACAATGCTGATTACTCAGTTCAGTGATGAATGTATATAACAATAGCTCTTCTGCACAATGTATTGACTGTTTTTAAATGTTTACATGGATGTCAACTGAAGCTTTATAGAGAAATATATTCAGAGCCCAATGTGTGTGTATATCTATATATATATTTAAATGTTTTGCAATATTTGCATGTCTAACTTGCCGCCTTCAGTTGTTGTAATTGTTAACGTTCTAAGCTCAAAATGTGCCTTCAGGTGATACAGAAAGCTAGGACTTTGGTTCTGGGTTTCTTTATCCCTGTGATCTTAAACATGAAGTATATACAGATTTTAAAAAATGTTCTGACCTTTGGCCGTTTCATGGAATATTGTATATTTGGGGGGGGGGAGTATTTTGTACACATTTATAGAAATAAATGTAAGGAAAAATAATGTGTCCGTTTTCTGTTTGCCCAAATGTGTGTGACCCATTTTCATTATGAGGCTGAACGTAAGAGTTCTTAACAAACTAAGGATATAAGGCTCAAACAGTGGCAACAGTGGATCAACCAGTTTTTTCCTTCCTGAATTTTGCAAAAGTGATGGAAATTGCTGAACTCTCTTTTCAAAAGGTTCATTCAGCACCTTGGAAATTTTGTTGTTGTGTGCCTCCATGTCATTTCTGACTTACAGTTGCCATATCATAGGTCTTCTTGGCAAATTCTATTCAGAGATAATTTGCCATTGCCTTCCTCTGAGGCTGAATTGTCCAAAGCCATCCAATAGAATTCCATGCCTGGTGGAAGATTTGAACCCTGGTTTCCCAGAGTCCTAGTCCAACACTCAAACTACCATACCACCATATCCAAAGAGTCTTTCACTTTGGATGGTCCATTTAAAGCGATGATGATATTTTTTATATTTATCCCACCTTTCTCCCCAAATTGGGATCCAAAGCAGCTCACAGTCTTAAAAAAATACAATTAAAAATCACAAAGATTAAAAAGATAATTCATTTAAAAATAGAATGCTATTTTTTAAAAAAAGAATCACTTTAAAAAAACCCATACATTTTATAACAATACACCACCCCCAGGACTTACGGTACTTTAAAAATTACAACCCAGAATTATTTCATAACCACTGCTAGGTTCAAATATACAACAGATAACAGAGAACTTCATTTGTTCTACCTCAAAACAAACCTGTTCTGCCACAGATCTTTGCAACATATAGTGTCTGTCTTCACGTCACCTGTTGACTTGTGGCAACCCCATGGTTTCATAGGGTTTTTTAAGGCAAAGAATACTCATAGCTGCTTTGCCATTGTCTTCCTCTGAAATAAAAAAAATTTAAGAATTTGCAGTATAAGCTAGGCTGCAGAAATGTAGAACAGACTTCTCAACTGTGTGCCCTCCATACATATTGGACAGCAAATCCTTCACATTTCTTCCTCTGGCATCTTTGCACATTGCTCTGGAAACAATGTCAGAGAACCAGCAATTTTTGGCTTTCAGATTGTCACCCAGAAGGGACAGGTACTGACGTTCAGCTGTTAAGAAATATCTTCTCGCCATGCCCATCTAAGCATTGGACAAAGAAGCCATAGACAAGATATGAGCTCACAAGTCGATGTTGTGTCTTTGTGTCATTTTTGACTTATGGCCACAGTAAGGCAACCCTATCATGGGGTTTTCTTGGCCAGATTTGTTAGGAGGAGGTTTGCCATTGCCTTCCATTGAGGCTGAGAGAGTGTGACTTGCCCAAGATCACCCTATGGGTTTCATGGACCAGCTGGGAATCGAACCCTGGTCTCCAAAGTGATAATCCAACACTCATACCACCATGCCATGCTACACAAGTTAATAGCCCCACAGCTTTACATACTCTGGTATGTGCTCTTTTGCCATGCTTCATTACAATTGGTTTGCAAGCTATCTCATTCCTTGGTCATTAATTGTTCGTTCCTTTGATTTCTTCTTCCTTCCGTCACCAAATTGCACCATTGCACTCTGCATCAATTACCTGACTAATTTTGCTTTCTCATTTCTTGTAAAAGTACCATTATTTTGGCCATGTGGATGGCCGTGGGGTGTGTGTCTGTAGACAACTGTAGGCATCCCACTTTTTATTAAAACAATCTTTTTTTCTTAAAGAGAAAGCAGTAACTAAGATGCACGATTAAAAAAAAGGGGGGGAGCTGGTTCTGTTTAGCCTATAGAAGAGTCAGTTAAGAGGTGATATGATAGCCCTGTTTAAATATTTGAAGAGATGGCATGTTGAGGATGGAACAAAGTTGCTTTCTGCTGCTCCAGAGAAAAGGACCCAGAGCGATGGATGCAAGCTACAGGAAAAGAGATTCCACCTAAACAATAGGAAGAACTTCCTAACAGTAAGAGATGCTCAACAGTAGAAGACATTCCCTTGGAGTACAGTGGAATCTCCTCCTTTGGAGGTCTTTAAACAGAGGCTGGATGGCCATCTGTCATAGGGGGTACTTTGATTGAGAGTTCCTGCATGGCAGGGGGGTTGGGCTGGATAGCCCTTGGGGTCTCTTCCAACTCTATGATTCTATGATTAAATACTAGGAACCGAATTGTGCAAGAAATGTTGGATGAAGGGATCCAACACAGTGTAGGGAAGTGCTGCCCTCTGTTGGCTGGATCTGTGTAATGATACAATATAAAGATTTGTACAGTGAGCCTTTTGCATTTGCAGCTTTGACTTGCGGATTTGATTATTTGTGGATTTGATTAATGTGTTGTCTCTAGGAATCTCTAGGTCCTCCAGTGCAGCTGTGCCAGAAGTTGACCATAGAGTCACACTGGAAGAACTAGAGATTCCTACAGAAAACACTTCTCTAGGCATTTGTAGGTCTTCCAGTGCAACTCTAGGGTCAACATTGGCTAGATGATGGCCATAGAGATGTGTTGGAGGACCTAGATATATCCAGGAAGAACTAGAGATATATAAAGAAGTGTTCTCTCAAGTTAAAATAGCTTTTAATTTGCTTTCCCCCCCCCCCCATTTTCATGGTGGTCCTGTGCCCCTAGCTGCAGCAAATCTGGGACCCCCATTGCAGTTGCTGTCAAGTTGGCTTCCACTGAATGGCAACCCCATGAATTATAGAATCATAGAATTGGAAGAGACCTCAAGGGTCATCCAGTCCAGCTCCCTGCCATGCAGGAACTCACAGTAAAAGCACCCCTAACAGATGGCCATCCAGCCGCTGTTTAAAGACCTCCAAAGAAAGAGACTCCACAACTCTCCGAGGGAGCGTCTTCCATTGTCAACTAGCTCTTACTGTTAGAAAGTTCTTCCTAATGTTGAGTTGGAATCTCCTTTCCTCTAGTTTGCATCCATTGCTCCGAGCCCTATTCTCTGGAACAGCAGAAAACAAGCTTACACCATTCTCAATATGAATTATAGGGCTCTAAGATCCCTGGTCATCAACAGCCCTCCCTAGATCTCCCAAATTTAGGGCTATGCCTTCCTTACTGAATCAGTCTATTAATAATGCAGCCATCCTCTTTTCCTATTCCTTTCCAGTTTTCCCAACAATTTCCCTCCCCTATGAGCCGTGTCATCTCACTTTAGTTCTCTTGGGTTCTAGAAAGATTTTAGGCTTCATTTGCTGCGAGACCCATTTATTTGTCTCCCCCCCCCCCCCCATTCTTTCAGCAGAACTCTCCTCCAGCTCCACATTTCAAATTTATTTAATTGTTCTTAAGGCAGCTCACAAATAAGTTGTTTTTCCAGTCAGCTATATTTGTCGTCCCAGCTTTCACAATAATACACAAAAATTTGAAATACTCCATATTTTTGAGATAAGGACCATACCTATTCTAGACAAGGACTGGTGATTTTCTGAATTATAAGTAAATTCTTAGGCATTACCATATTTTGCCCTCCAAATATCCACCAATGCTAAATTTTCTAGTAAAGTATCAAATGACCTAGGTAGTTTCCCTTGATTATTTTTTATACCTCTCTCCGATTTCCTATCAATTATTGGGTCAATAACCCCATTCCAATCACCCATCAAAATTAATGATTCAAAGTTGTATTCTAGAATGTGGTTCATTTTTTTGTAAAACATTTTTTTTGGTATTTAATGATATAGTCCGGATCTTATCTAGTTCCTTTATAGCTGCCTTTCCAAATCTTAGCTTCTTACTACAGTCCATTTTGATTAATGATAGCTTTATTTTTGCTAGACCAGCATACCACACTTAGCAAAGAGCCTGGCGGTACCTTAAAGAGCAATATATTTATTATGACATATTATTTGGTGCAGTTCACCCCCTTCATTTGGATGAAGCCAGGCTCTTTGCTAAATAAAATAGTTTAGTCTAATACAGTCAAGACTGCTTTGTTTGCAGCAATAAACTGGTGTTTATTAATAAACTTGGAATGCACCATATACCCAGGTCCTGGTATAAATATATAACATGGACCCTCTTCCCACCTTGACACCACAGTTTTTCATGCCATACATATGTAAGCCACAAAAAAAAGTTACAGTAGCTTTATTTCTGCAATTACTTATTTTACATTTCTGAAAAATCACTGTCTTCCCTACATTTTTGTTCAATGGATAATAATAGCTTTATTCTTTCCTAGCTTTATTTTATTTTAGCAGCACCCAGTGGCAACTTGCAGGTTACATTTACCCTGAAGCAGAAATCTCCATAGTTAGGAGGATTACATTTGAAAAGCTTGTGGGACTAAATACTTAAGAAGACAGCTAAGGTCTTGCTCATTCGGTGCTTGAAATTCAAGTGATTAATCTTAACAACAGATAGAAACAGAAATGAGGCTGCTTTGATGGTCATCTGCTCTATTTGACCTCCAGTGCATTAAATCAGAGTTGGGGAATCATACAGTTGGAAAAGACCACAAGGATCATCCAGTCCAACCCTCTGCCATGCAGGAAGACACAATACTTGTGTTGCTGGATGATGATGATGATGATGATGATGATGATGATGCTACACTTTTCCTAGTTTCAAGGCAGCTTACGACAGTAGATAAGTTTTTTTTTTTATCATTTTTTTAACTAAACTTTGTAGACTTAGGGCCTTTGCAGACTGCCAGAAATAGTGCAAATTGAGTCCACTTTAACTGCCCTGACTCAGTGCTAGGGAATCATGGGAACTGTAGTTTATTGTGGCGCCAGAGCTCTCTGACAGAGAAGGCTCAATGTCTCAGAAAAAAGACAATTCCCTAGGACAGGGGTAGGCAACCTTTCCCCTTTAAGGGCCGAGGGACTTCAGCTCCCAGAATCCCAGGAGCTATTGGCCAACATGGGATTATTGGCCAACATGGCTGAGGCTTCTGGGAGTTGAAGTCCCTCGGCACTTAAAGGGGAAAGGTTGCCTACCCCTGCGGGCCTAGCACTTAGTTGTTATTGTTCCTCACCTTGGGAAGAGGCAGGTATAATAAATAATAATGAGAATAAAATGAGAATAAATATGAATAATAATATAAATATAAATAAATAATAAATATAAACAATAAAACTATAAATATGAATAAATAGTAAATACAAATAAATAAATAAATAATGATAATATAAACAATATAGATATAAATTATTATTATTATTATTATTATTATTATTATTATTA
>JAIPUX010001232.1:173260279-173271293 GCA_020142125.1 Phrynosoma platyrhinos | reverse complement strand
GCTGCTCCAGAGAATAGGACATGGAACAATGGATTCAAACTACAGGAACATAGATTCCACCTAAACATTAGGAATAACTTTCTGACAGTAAGAGCTGTTCGACAGTGGAATAGGCTGCCTTGGAGTGTGGTGAAGTCTCCTTTGGAGGTTTTTAAACAGAGCCTGGATGGCCATCTGTTGGGGGTGCTTTGATTGTGTCTTTCTGCATGGCAGAAGGGGGTTGGACTGGACTGGATGGCCCTTGGGGTCTCTTCCAACTCTATAATTCTATGAATCATGTCAAGTTCAACTCTTAGTGACCCCAGGATGTAAGCTGCCCTGATTGGGTTTCCAAAGGGCGGGATATAAATAAATTTTATTTATTATTATTATCTCCCTGTCCTCAATCACTCTGCATAGATTCTTCAGGCTCTCATGGACATAGTCTCCTTGAGGAGTCTGTTCGTCAGGTTTTTCTGTGTAGAATTCAGAGACACAGCCGTGTTAGTCTGGAATATCAATATGCAAAGAGATCTTGTAGTAAAGAGACCTTTGAGACTTACTGAGTGAAAGAAGTAGTGGGATGAGATTTCTTAGACATGGCCTTTTTCTCCTATCCTCCACCTTTCCAAGCATTATTGTCTTTTCCTATGAGTCATGCCTTCCCATGAAATGGCCAGAGTACAACAGCCTCAACTTAGTCCTCTTGGCTTCCGGAGACAGTTCTTGATTTTGTATGTTGGTCTTATCTGTAGAACTCTTCTCCTGCACCACATTTCAAATTAAGTTAATTTTCTTCTTATCAGTTTTCTTCACTGTCCAGCTTTCACATCTATACATAGAAATGAAAAATACGATGGCAGGGACAATCCCATTTATAATGTTCAATGATAATATCCTTACATTTTAGGATCTTGTCTACTTCCTTCATTTCCACTCTTCTGAGTCCTAGTCTTCTGATTTCTTGACTGCAGTTTCTGTTCTAATCAATGATTGATCCAAGGTATGAGAAATAAAGAAAGGAGCTTTTGGAAAAGTGGGGTATATTTATGATTTTTTTAAAATGAAGTGTCAGGGAGGTTCCTGAACCCTGGAGCAATCCTGTCAGGTATGTTAGATTGGCTCAGGGTTGGCTAATTAGATGTTTGGCTAGTGTAGATTTGAATCCAGCTCTCTGTGATCCTAGCCTGACACTTTTAACCACCATACTGTAGTAGCTCTCAGCTGCAGCACTGAAGGAGAAATCTTAGATCACTTATTCAAAGGTATGCCCCACTTGGATATAATGGGATTTACACCCATTACAGGTATAGCTGTGCAGTGTGTTGGACTAGACATCTGGGACACCAGGGTTCAGATCCCCGCTTGGCCATGGAAACCCACTGGGTGACTTTAGGCAAGTTACAGTCTCACCCTTTGAGGAAGGCCATGGGAAAGCTCTGAATAAATCTTGCCAAGAAAATGCCATGATACAGTTGCCTAAGTCAGAGCCAATCTTAAAACACATAACAATAAGCGTTCAAAGCTTTGTAGCTTATGCAGATGAACTGCAAAGAAGAAAGCCCCCTGCTATAAATTTTACTTTTGCCCCAAATTTATTCGGTGGCCTTAGATAATCTGTTCTCCCTAAACTCATCTTCCATATATGAATAAGAGTACTGATGCTTTGCAGGGTTTTTCCCCCTAAAAACAACAAAACAGATTTGTTGTTTTTACAACAGCACATATTATGTTACTAGCTTTTATGGAGTACTTCTCATACTAAGGAAGTATGAGAGCCAGCGTCATGTAGTGGTTTGAGTATTGGACTAGGACTCTGGAGGCTAGGGTTTAATTCCTAGCTCAGCCATGGAAACCCACTGGGTGACCTGGGGCAAGTCACACTCTCTCAGGCTCAGAGAATGGCAGTGGCAAATCCCCTGTAAAGAAACATGCCAAGAAATCCTGTGGTAGGGTTGCCTTAGGGTTGCCATAAGTCAGAAACGACTTCAAGGCACATCAGCAACAACAAAGAGGTGCAGGGCTGTTGTAAGTATTGTCACAGGATGAATGCTTTAATTATAAGAGTACTGTTCTTCATTTGATGTATGCACTTAAGAGGAACCTGTTTACTCAGACCAGGTGGCCAGTCTACTTCCAGCAGTGTCCTGTTCACAGAATGGCCACCCAAATGCCCCAATAGGAAGTCCAAAGGACATAGGTCAAGTAGCCATCTCCCCCTATTTTATTCCACATCACTTCTACAAAGGGATGTTCCCCCGACCCTGGAAGCTGTAACTAGTAGCCATTCAGAGATATCCTCTGTCTAGTCTCCTTTTCAAGTCTACCTGGATTAGATCTTTATCTTTTGGTAGTGGATTCTGTTTGCTCTGTAAACAGTTACTCTATTTTTTATCATCCACTATCCTGCTTCATGTTATGGCACTGAATTCTGCTGAGAGAGAGAGAACAAACTTTTCCCCACTTTTTTCTACACTGCATGCAATATTGTAAATATCTCTATAAAAACACCCTTGTAGCAGTTTATAAAAATTAAAAATTGTAGATAATGTAGCCCATCTTGTAGGGAGTTGCTTAGGCATCTTGATTATATTGGTTGCCAATTTCTGTACTTCTTCCACTTCTGCAATATCCTTTTGACTATTGGTGATTGAAACAATATTGTGTTCTAGGCATGGTTGTATTACATATCTGTACAGAGGCAGCACAAAATTAGCATTTTTCTTTTTTTGGTTTCTTTTCATGATCTCTAAAATGGAATCCATATTTTCCAAGACCCTAAGAGCTTGCTTATTTATTTAATTTATATCTGACTTTCCTCTGGAATAGAACAGTTATTGTATATTTGCACTTATAGTAGTGTGTGTGTGTGTGTGTGTGTGTGTATGTATGGAGTAAATAAGCATGCAGTGGAAGCACAGTGATGAGGCAGCCTCTGGAAACTCTCAGGGATCCTCTGGTCACTGCTGTGCTTCCAACTATAGGAGTCCCTACAGCAAGACACTACTCTGCTACTTCCCCACTCTCCAGATGCATTAAATTAGCATTGGGGCATGGGATTGCAGGAGCTAGAAGGTGAATTTGGAGGGTGTTTTCCTGTTGTCTGGCTTCCACAATGACCAAGAAAAAAAAAAGAAAACGAAAATCCTTCTGCAAATGTAAGTTGGATTCATGCCTGGGTAAGCCCCTAAGACAGTGCCAGCCACTGTCTTGTGCCACTGCCTCCAGGCAGCTTCTGTAATAAGCAGAAATACTGCTTCCTTGAGCGATGGAGGGATTGATGAATGAAGATGGTGTTTGTAGAGAAAATACCTGTTATTTCATTTCCCTTATCTTGTTTCTTCATGATGAATTTGTCTTAGACAACAGAAGCTAGTCAAGTAATTGCAATTATTTTTTTTACAAGAAGTGAGAAGTTTTCTTTCTCCTTGTTTGTACTCTTCCTCCCTTCTCCCTTTTTGCAGTCCTGCTGGTTGTTTGGATAATGGACTTATTGGGATTCTTAAAGTCTTGTGACTGCTTGTTTGGAAAGGGACACAGAAGATTACCAAAATGATAAATTCTTCTGTTGATGGGTTATCTAAGTATAGCTTAATATGTAGCTGCACAGACCAGCGCCTTTCATCAAAACTCTTTGATATGATATTCAGCTTGAATCTATGCTGAAGGAACTCAGTGATCAGTGCCAAGTTATTTTCTCAGCACAATTCTCTGACATTCATCAATTGACAGGCTAAAGATACTTACCATTCCTCTTTCAAAACATGCTTTGTAAAACATCAGCTCTTAATGTATGCTGGTGCTTGGCACCACAAGCCATTGAGAATTCATAAAAGTACTTAATGTTTGATCCCTTCATCTTCTAAAAGGTCTGATTTAGATCAAGGTCTTAAAATCACTCATAGAGTTGGAAGAGACCCCAAGGGCCATCCAGTCCAACCCCATTCTACCATGCAGGAACTCAAAATCAAAGCATCCCCGACAGATGGCCATCCAGCCTCTCTTTAAAGACCTCCAAAGAAGGAGACTCCACCATTCTCTGAGGGAGTGTGTTCCACTGTAGAACAGCTCTCACTATCAGGAGTTGCTTCCTAATGTTGAGGTGGAATCTCTTTTCCTGTAGCTTGCATCCATTGTTCCGAGTCCTATTCTCTGGAGCAGCAGAAAACAAGCTAGCTCCCTCCTCAACATGACATCCTTTCAAATACTTAAAGAGGGCTATCATATCCCCTCTTTGACACTCTGACAGTACGCCTGACAGGTATCAGCCATCCTATATTTGCACATGTTTTTTTCCTGCCTCAGGGTAGTAGTTGTTAACTACTGTATATACTTTTTTTTAATACATTTTATTGTCAATAAAATAAAATATTACAAAGAGTTATCATCAAACGGAAATCTTAACACATTTTTACAGATATTCTCCCACACAATATTGATTAACCAACTACTGTATATACTTATGTATAAGTCTAGAAATTTTAGTCATAAAATTGACCCAAAAAACCCTGGGTTGATTATCTACAGGTCAATGTAAGTACTGTACTTTAACTCTTATTAACAAAAGGGAATCATCCCCTGGTGAAAGGCAAGTGCACAATCTATCCTGGAAGCAAGTAGCAAGTACATTTCTTTATCGCTTATCAGTACACTTAAGCACTCTAAGCGATTTACAATGTGAAAGCCAATTGCCCCCAACAAGCTGAATACTCATTTTAGCGACTTCGGAAGGATGCAAGGTTGAGTCAACTCTGAGCTCCCGGCTGGTACTGAACTGACAACCTTGTGGTTTGTGAGTGAGTGGCTGCAGTATAGGCATTTAACCACCACGCCACCAGGGCTCTTCACTGACCATCCAGCCATCCTATAGGGTGAGGACAAACAGTTGGAATTTTGTACGTTCTTTGGCATGGTTTTCCTTTGTTTCATCAATTAGATTCTTTATTGCATGTCCCTAAGCTTTACCCTCGTCTTATCCATGGGTCATATCAAAATCCATAATTTTGGGCCTCAAACCTGCCTTTGACTTATACATGAGGTGGACTTACAGTTGAGTATACATGGTACCTTCAACTTGACTTTGACCCTACGAATGAGGGACCTCCAAGTCACCCTCTCATCATCCTTTCTGCTCAGGTCTTGTAGACCCAGGGCCGAGGCTTCCTTGACCAAGGCCATCTGTCTGGAATACGGCCTTCCTCTTTTCCTCCTGCTGTCTACCTTGCCAAGCAGGATTGTCTTTTCTAGAGAGTACTGTCTTCTCATGCTATGTCCAAAGTACAACAATTTCAGTTTAGTCATCTTGGCTTCTAGGGAGAGATCAGGTTTGAATTGCTCTAGGACCCATTTATTGGTCTGTTTAGCAGTTCATGTTATCCGTAGAACTCTTCTCCAGCACCATATTTCAAATGTGTTGATTTTCTTCCTATCAGCTTTCACACATACTTAGAAATGGGAAATACAGTGGCATAGACAATCTTAACTTTAGTGTTTATTGATCTGTCTTTACACTTCAACATCTTGTCCTCTTCCTTTGTAGCTGCCCTTCCAAGTCCTAGTTTTCTGATTTCTTGATTACAGTCCCATTCTGATTAATGACAGAAACAAAATATGGAAAATCTTAAAATAATTCCAGTGTCTTCATTGTCTACTTTAAAGTTATGTAAATAATCTGGTTATTTTTGGTTTCTTAATGTTCAGCTGTAAATCTGTCTTTGCATCTCTGGTCATTTTTGTTTTCTATTGTGGTATAGGGGTTTGGATGGTAGACTTGGCCTCTGCGATATCAGTGTTTGAATCCCTTATTGGGATCTTGGAAACCCACTTGGTGACCTTGTGCAAGTTGCACTCTCTCAGCCTTGGAGAAAGGGTACTGACAAACCCCTTCTGAACAAATCTTGCGAAGAAAACTCCATGATAGGTTCGGTTCGCCTTAAGGCAGTGGTTCCCAACATTTGGTCCTCCTGATTATTTCAACTTCAGCTCCCATAATTCCTGGCTGTTAGCCAAGTAGACTGAGGCTTCTGGGAGCTGAAGTCCAAAACAAATGGAAGACCAAAGGTTGGGAACCATTGCCTTAGGGTCGCCATAAGCTGGAACCAACTTGAAGGCACACACCAGACCTCTGTGGTTGAGACCTTCTGTGCTAGATGACACTCTGTAAACAGCAGTCATCATCAGGTCCATCATTCACATGAGGCTTCTGCTTTTGGCCTAGGTAGGGCTGTTCATAGGGGCCTGATGCCTGTTCTTATATTGTGAAAGATTGCGATGGGACAGTGCAAAGGGGGTGACAGAGGAACAATAACTAATAGAATTTGCTTCCATGAGAGGCTCGAAGGTATTAATGAAAATATAGTGTCATTGTAAGAACTCACAGTGGATTTGTATCTTCTTTCAATGTGCCGGTTCTTCCTTATGTCTATAAAGCCACCAGGAAATTTCAGCAAGAATGTTAAAAGCATGGAGAACAAATATAATTTAAAAAGAATTTGTCATTTACTAGTGTTGTCTAGCCATTTGTTCCTAATTCCAGGAAATAAGTTTCACAATTGTGCAAGATTAAGTGGCAGAACTGGGTAATATGATCCTGCTGCTTTTACAAAGTTATTGCCAAAGAGTTTGGCATCATTTTTAAAGGCATGAGAAGGAGCTAGAATCATGAGGTGGAATTGTTTAATTACAGTATAAATACATGAGGCCTCTGGTGACCCTAAGAAGCAGAGTGGAGGGCTTGGAGATATGGATCAGAACGTGTCACTGAGAGAAGAGGAACCTGTTTTTGCTGGTTCCCATTTTGTTTCCTCAACACTGCCCTTTTTTAAAGAGAGTGCTCAAACAGGTGGTGCTGGTGATCAAGCTTACTTGCAAGTCATAACTTCAAAAGCCGGATGTCAAACACCAGATCTGTATTTTAAGCTATTTTTGTGTTTAAAGATTCTACAGTTGAAAAACCCAGCAGTGTACTGAAAGGCTATGCATCTGACAGATGCCAAAACATTGTGTTTTATTGAGGCTGCATGCAAAGTGCTTTGTCTGACTTCTTTAGGCCCTTGTAGCTTGCCAGAGGGTGACTTTGTTATAATCTGAATAATATAGAAGAAATGTTTGAAGGAATTTGATCCTGCAAGGCACACATCTTTAAAAGAAGAGGATAGTTGAGAAGCTTCTGTGGTGCTGCTTTTTGTAAATTCGTGTTGTTCCTGGAAGCCTATTCATGGAATTACAAGGTTTTTAAATTAAGTCTCCAGGAATCAGGCAGCGATCCAGCACTGTTAGACAGTCCACCTGCTGCTACTCTTGAAAACTTATTTGACATAAGAACGTTCAAGGCTAGGCCAGGATGATTCAGGAAGTGGCTTGAGGAAGTATGGTTTCTTGAAACATTTGAAGAATTTGGGCATGAAGGGTGGCAATGAAGTAGGAAAGAACAGCTTTTCAGTGTAAAAATAGTTTTCAGTTTTCTTATGCAGTAAATAAGAAATGGGACTCCATCATTTGTAGGTCACCAGTTGAGTGTAGCCAGGTTTGGGCCAATGAATGCCAACAAATAGGCAAGAAGGACATCACAAAGAGGAGTGGATTAGAACAGCAAGCACCTCCATGTTTTGCTCCTCAGTTTATGTGGCAGCTTTCAGGTAATAGCTCTGAGTTCAGGGATATATGAGGTCCTTTAAAGCCCTGGGGGTGCAGTGGTTAAATGCTTGTACTACAGCCACTCACTCACAAAAAAGGTTGTGAGTTCAATACCAGCTATGGGTTTGGGCTCGACTCAGGCTTGCATCCTTCCGAGGTCACTGAGTACCCAGCTTGTTGGGGGCAGTTAGCTTACACATTGTAGACTGCTTACTGAGTGCTTAAGTGCACTGATAAGTGGTATAGAAATGTACTTGCTATTGCTATTGCTTTAGTCCAGGGGTAGGCAACCTTTCCCCTTTAAGGGCTGAGGGACTTCAGCTCCCAGAATCCCAGGAGCTATTGGCCAACATGGGACTATTGGCCAACATGGTTGAGGCTTCTGGGAGCTGAAGTCCCTCGGCCCTTAAAGGGGAAAGGTTGCCTATCCCTGCTTTAGTCCTTTTTTCCCCTGAAGGCAAGGGATGGAGGAAAGACTTGGCAAAGTATTGGTGAAAAAAGAGATTAATGGCTCCCGCTTACTCTGTAATACTTCAGGTAGCACAGGCCTTGTATCCAAAGAGGATGAACACATTGGCTCTATCAGTGATTCTGCTCCTGAGTTTATTCTGTTTTTATTGCGACATGTAAGATGCACCAGTGCCAATGTATTCAGTGAGTCAAGCCGGTTGAGTGCCTTGGGTCTGGGAATACCACCCCAATAACTGGCATGTTGTTGTTGGTACTAACATGGCAAGTAATAATGATTTGTGTGTGCATGCATATTTGCATGACTGTCAGTCCCAATGAACTGTTTGACTGCAAAATAAGAGCAGGATGTCACAGCATGTCACTGTTTAGTGTGTGTTGTGAACAACCTACTATTGATTCACCTTCTCAGGTTAAGCAGTTTCTGATGAATTTGCATTCCTCTGTCAGATGTCTATTTTACAGGAATGGTAACTGTCCAATAGTAGAACTCCTTTTTTGATATTGATTGTAGATAGGGCATTTCTGGGAGTGCTGCACTTATTGAAAACCATTACATGAACCCTGATGCTTAATGCTTGGCCTTCCTTACAATTCTGTTAATTAAATGATTCTTGCCTATTTTAGGAAATTAGTATTAGAACTATGAATCCTACTAATCAATGTTAGAATACAACACTGCTGTATTCTTAAGACACAGAAGACTTAGGGCAATCCCCCTGACAGTTGCTAGGAATTTAGTGACTGTTAAACTGAGTGAATCACTCTCTGAACTTTTTAAGAGTTCATATTCCTATTAGAGCCAATGTGGTATAGTGGTTTGAGTGTTGGGCTATGAGTTGAGAGGTCAGGGGTTGAATCCCTGTTTAGCCATGGAAGCACATTGTCACACACTCTCAGCCTCAGAGGAAGGTAAAGGAACACACACACTCCAAACAAATCTTACCAAAAAAATACCCCATGATAGACTGCCATAAGTTGGAAATGGCTGCCATAAGTTGGAAATGGCTTGAAAGCACACAACAACAACAACAACAACAAATTAATTATAAAGGCATCCAGTTCTTGTTTTTATTGCATTAGGGGAAAGCATTGAAGAAAATACATGCTATTTCATATGGAAGTTATAGCACTAAAGGCATAGTTTACAAGTTGTATGGATGTAGTAGACCAGAAATTAATGTGATAAAGATATGTCAAATGTCAGCTAGAGATTGGCAGGGGGAAAAACACACCAAGTTATCTCCCCCAGAATATCTACTGATGAGAAGAATGGTAATTTATATTGTCATTTGAAGAATACTTATCAAATTACCATCTTAGGGGAAAAGAAAGAAATGGGTAAATATCAAGAAACATATTTATATAATTAAATATATATGATATGTGAGCTAGTAGATGAGAAAGTGTAGGTAAGGCAGCCTCCTTATTTCCAAATCTGTTTTATTTAGACAAAGTATGACAAGTTGGAAAATGAACAAAACAGGCAAACAAGGGGATGAGAAATACTGGATATATACCCTGAAGGCACCAGATCCAGTTTGATATTAGAAGCTAAGCAGCAGGGTCAGACCTGGTGAGTGTTTGGAAGGGGGGGCACGAAGGAGTAACAAAGTGCTATACTTCAGAGGAAGGCAATAGCAAACCACCACTGAGTATTCCTTGCCTGAGAACCTCCTGTGATTTGTGGGGTCAGCATAATTCAAAGAGTGACTTGAAGGTATGCATGCATGCACAAAGAAGATATGTAAAAAGTGCTTTAAGTATTAGAGGATATTGGTTCAGCTAATAAATTAAATTTTTGGCATAACCTATTACAAGCTTTTATTTCTTTATTATATTTTATCATATAATGTTGGAGTCCTTTAAGCAAACAGCAACAAGTTTTACATCGACTTATGTTATGTTAGTGAGCCATCCACATTCGCTGGGGTTCTCTGGGTTCTCCAGTGCAATTTTGTGGTCAAGAATTGCCAGACTTCGACCATGAAATTGTGCTGGAGGAGCTACAAATGCTGAGAGAATTGTTCTCTCTAGGAATCTTTAGGTCCTCCCATGTGATTTTTGGCAGAAGTTGATAATAGAGTCACACGGGAGGACCTAGAGATTCCTAGACAGAATATATTCATCAAATCAATGAATAATCAAAGCCACAAAAGTTAAAGTTGCAAATGTGTATGGCAGGATTTGTTCTTGACAAATCCTTGTTGGCTCCTACTGATCACTGACTGCATTTTCATCAAGATACTTGCAGACGGAGTCTTATATAACCCATTCTAGTATTTTTCCTGGTATTGAGCAGGCTGACTGGTCTGTAGTTTCCTGGATGTCTTTTTTGAAGAGAGGAACAATGTTTGCCCTTCTCTAATCCTTTGGCAGCTCACCTGTTCTCCAAGATTTCTCAGAAGTGATGGCAAAGGGGTTCAGAGAATACACCAGCAAGCTCCCTCATTTCATGTGTCCCTGCAGATCTGAACTCATTTAGATTAGCTAAGTGATTCTTGATAAACTCCCTATCAATTCAAGGAATACTATATAAAGATCAAGGGAATACTGGGTATTGAAAGGTAGGTAATAATAATAATAATAATAATAATAATAATAATAATAATAATAATAATAATAATAATAATAATAATAATATATTTCTATCCCGCCCCTCTGTCGAACAATCAGGGCAGCTTACAACAATTAAAATTCCATACAAAAACCCAGAATAAACATCCCAACCCCCTCCCCTTAAAAGGTGTTAAACCAGACATCCGTTAAAAATAATACATAAAACAACACAAGATAAAAATAAAATAACTGGAGACACCATAGACGAGTTGGAGCAGTGACAAGAACTAAAAATGGAAGAGGTAGATCCGGGTAAGCTCCTGATAAACTTCTGAGGCCAGGAATCTAGTCAAGGAAGGCCTGCCAAAAGGGA
>JAIPUX010001232.1:173235535-173258241 GCA_020142125.1 Phrynosoma platyrhinos | reverse complement strand
TGGTGTCTCTCTCCCAGATGACATCAGATTAAATGGAGGGAGGGCTCTATCCTTCCATTCACTTCTGGGTTTGTTTGTTTTCTGTTGTTTTGGGTTGTTTTTTTTTTAAACAGTCTGTGTGTCCCCTAGAAAATCTGAGGGGCAAAAAATTGGCCCCAGACCCACCTTGGTTGTTGACCCAGATGCAGGAAGTGTCTGGTAGTTATACCGAATGAAGAAGAGTGTCACCCAAATAACATCAATATCTTCACCGTACCTTAAACGTCCTTTTTGGTTTTATTCTCATTAGTGAATTTTAATATGCTTACTATGCTTTATTCTATTGAAATTCTTTTTTAAAAAAATCTGGAACAGTTTTAAATTGTCTAAATCAGGTGTAGGCAACCTTTCCCCTTTAAGGGCCGAGGGACTTCAGCTCCCAGAAGCCTCAGCCATGTTGGCCAATAGTCCCATGTTGGCCAATAGCTCCTGGGATTCTGGGAGCTGAAGTCCCTTGGCCCTTAAAGGGGAAAGGTTGCCTACCCCTGGTCTAAACATTGTTTAATTTATTTCTACAATTTATATCTTGACATTCTCCTAAAACAGGAGGATTGTATGCTGCTTTGAGATTTCATGATAGAAGGTGGGATTATTTTGTTGTTCTGTACCTTCAAGTTGTTTCTTATTTTATGACACTCTGTTACAGGGCTTTCCTGGAAAGATTTGTTCAGAAGGAATTTGCCTTTGCCTTCCTCTGAGGGTGAAAGAGTGTGACTTGCCCAAGGTCACCCAGTGGGTTTCATGCCTGAGTCGGGATTCGAAGCTTCGTTTCCAGAGTCATGCTCATGCTCAAACCATGACACCACACTGGCTCTCAGAAAGTGGAATAGACATATTGTAATAAATTTTTAGGTATTCCTCTATAACCAAAGCTCAGGAACCTCAATTTTTTTAATCTGATACTTGAAAGATTTTTATTTGATTATTGCATTCTGTAATCTGCAATACATTTTACTGACCCACATCACCCTTAAGCCTTGATCATTCTTGAACATTCACAGTGTCACCTCCCTGCTTTTATATTCTGTTAAGTGGATGAAAGTTCATCACTTGGCTGTAGACTCCTGAAACTGGCCTTTCCTGTTACTGCAAATGCCAGGAATTTATGCCTTACCACCCCTCCATTCTCAACCTATTTCCAGACTCTGCACAAAGACTCTGCTAAGTCTATCTAATATTTTTCTAAGATGCTTATCTCCATAGTAATTAAGCTTTGAACAACAGTTAAGGACATGGAATATGACCTTCGTGCTGGCATTCCTGGCCATTCCTAGATATGTTCAGAATTGTGGACTCTAGATGTTGCCTTTCCACCGGGTCTCAAACTGAATAATCAAAACTGAAGGAACAGGTAATACAGGCATCCAAGCTGTTTGTCTGGATATGCAACCAATACATCTTGGACAATCATTGTTTAGAATGGGAGGGATTACTTTTCTCCCCCAGCAGGAAACCCACTGCGTGACCTTGGGCAACTCACATGCTCTCAGCCTAAGGAGAAGGCAAAGGCAAACCATCTCTGAACAAATCTTACCTAGAAAACCCCATAATAGGTCTACCTGAAGACACACTCACGCACACCATTTTTAGGTTTGTAGGCTCATACAAACCTTTGTTTAAAACAGGAAGTGACTACAGCAGGAAAGTCAATCATTTGCTGGTTTGAAAAAAGCTCAGTATAAACTGAAGGAGGACCTTTATAGATCTGAAAGAGCTGATGAGGCCCCAAACACTTTAAAATATGGCAAAATGACCAATACCATTCCTTCAAAGTGTTAGGAAATATTCCTGGCTGTATGAGAGAGTGGAGTCAAATTCATCTTTTGCTTCTGGATCTGTTCATCTGGCATTTTGTGCTTGGATCATCAGGATACTGATGTTTTGAGTCTATCTGTTTTCTGAAACTAATATAAAGGCCTCTGTTGAAATCCTGAATTGTTCTTTGTATGCAGTGCAGAATTGGATCTGAGTGAAGCAAGTTGAGGTCCAACTCAGACAGAAGTTCTGTTATTTGGTATGAAATCTGACTGGTAATTGGGGTTATAACCTGCTCTGGATGGGATTCCCCACCCTGTAAAAGCTCAGCTTGATGTGAGTGTTTGGCTTGATCCGACACAGTGCTGCAATGCCAAGTGAATGTAGCGACAAGAATGTCTTCCCTGTTTCAGTTGGTGTGCCAACTGCACACTTTCTTGGGGAGGACAGATCTGGCCACCTTAGTTTACACCAGGGGTAGGCAACCTTTCTCCTTTAAAGGCCGAGGGACTTCAGCTCCCATAATCCCAGGAGCTATTGGCCAACGTGGGACTATTGGCCAACATGGCTGAGGCTTCTGGGAGCTGAAGTCCCTCGGTCCTTAAAGGGGAAAGGTTGCCTACCCCTGGTTTACACCTTCATTACATTCCAGTTAGACTGCTGCAGTGCACTCTATGTGGACCATCCTGGAAGAATGTTTGGAAATTACAGCTAGTGCAAAATTTGACAACCAGACTGCTGTTGGATGTATACTTCATAGACCTTGTATCTTGTACCAGCTGGATCAGCTTCCAGTTTGCTTCCAAGCTCGATTCAAGGCATTGCTTCTGACTTTGGCATTGCTTCTGACCCTGAATGGCTTGGTGGTGGGATACTTGATAGACTGCCTCCTTCCGTTTGACCCTGGTCCAAATCTTAAGATCTCTAGATTTCCCCACCCAGTAAGGCTAGGTTGGTGAGTACATGTGACATGGCTTTCTCTGTAGTGGGACCAATGCTGTGAAACACAATCCCAAAGGAAGTCAGGTTAGTTCCATCCCTCTCGAGCTTTTGGTAGCTAAGACTGCACTTGTTGTATGCCCTTTGGTCCTTAAACTAGGGGTGGCTCCCCTGGATGTTCCAACAGTGTCTTGTTTTTGTTTTGGTTTTAGTCCATGTTCTAGTAGGTTTTTAGATGACGTTTTCATCTGTTGGGCATTGCCTCGGGGCCCCTAGTAGGCTGAGGTTTGATACAGAAATGCTGAAATAAATATTTTATTCCAAGAGATGTGAGTTGATATGGACCAGATTGAAACCTTACAGTGAAATTGCCTGCATGTCTATTCAGAAGGAGGTCCTGTGGATTTGTTTGGGGCTTACTTCCAGGTAAATGATTGTTGTCTTCTTAACTTCCCTTTTTGTAGATGGAGAAACAAGAAATGTTGATGCTTAAATTCAGGAGGACTACAGCTGAGGTGGCTTTGTGGGCCCTCTTTCCATTCTTGGAATCTTCTAGCTTCTGCATAGATGACCAAAAATTGGGGGAAGAGGGGAAGACTGGAATTGGCCAGAACTCTACTTCTGGTTTTGAAAAACACGAGTTTTCTGTTTCTTTTCTTAAATATGTACAGGGTTCATCTTATTTAAAAGGCAAACTGCTATTCATGGAGGAATACAGGAGAGGCAATCATTCTTTTTTGGTCAAAAAAAAAAAAAAATGGCAGTTCAAGGGAGCCTAAAAGGGCAGATACACACACACACACAAAAAGCCTTGAGAAGTCAGATGGAGCCCCAGCACCTCACTTTCTCCACTTTTGCTTTAGTTCATAGTGGCTGAGGAAGTTTAGTTATTAACTAAAAGCTAGCTGAACTGGCTGAACTTTGTTTGGGGCACAACCCTCCTTTGGGATCTAAAGCCAAGCAATTGTTCTGTAGGGGCTTTTGAGCTTTAAATTCAATAAATCTAAAATAAACATAATACTACTGTTTTAATTCTCTTTCTCTGTGTGTGTGAGAGAGAGTGTGTGTTTGTGTATAAGCCTTGCCTTTATTGCCTTGTCATGTCACAGAACTGATTAGATAGGTAGCTAGGTCTTGATGTCTTAAGAAGAACACTAAATATTTTACTAGATCCTCTAATAAACAAAAAGACTCTTAATCGTTTTGAGTCCACATGGTAAGTTGTGAAAACCTTATTTTCTCCCTCAATTATTTCCTACATACCCTGTTCTTAAAACTTATATCCACTCTTGCAAAAACAAGTCCCATTTTATGGAGGAAAATTGATATGTGAGATATATATTAAAAGCAGTAAGACTATGGCTGATTGTGGGATCTTGGAAGCATGCACTTGGAAGTTGTAGTATCACCTTCCTCAGTCTGGTATCCTCAAGATGTGTTTAAGTACAGTTCCCATAATCCTCATGGGGATTGGCATATGGAAGACACAAAATTGGGGAATGCTGTGGTAGAGTATAGTCATTGTTTGCTTTAAAGACATAAATCACCATAGAGATTATTTATAATTTGTTTGAACTGAACTTTATTCAGTTTCTACTATCATTAAACAGACATTTTGTATTAAATTGATCTTCAGTAAAAATGCAATAATCTTTTTTTCTGTAGCAAAAACCACTTGTTTATGGTACTGGCTTTATATTTCAAACTTGTATTTCGACATTCCCAATCTTTCTTTAATTTATTTCTTTTTCTAGAATTCTATAAAAGTGAAGTGATCAAGAATTCTCTGGTAAGTTGACTTCATTGTTTTCTTAATCTTTCCCCTACTTTATCTAGATAATTTACTGAAACATTGTTCTCTCTAAATCCTAAGAGATTTCACGGTTTCCATGTGACCTCACGTAGAAGTTGGCAAGCTGTGTGTATTATTAACCTAAGCTGGAGATGGACAGTAGTTTTTCTTGAGGGAATTTGCTTCCCATTGTTATACTATTGGCCTAAATCTGCTGTAATGTTAGCAGAGGAAAATTGAAATAGTGGCATTCCATAGGATGTGGAAGCAGTTATGCAAGCAGTAGAGCACAATCATATTCTTGCTGTCCCTAGGCATACAACCAGTTGCCCATTTGGAAACTGTCTTGGATTTCTCTCCTGTGCATGGTTCAGGATGAGGTTCAGAATGAGGAGCCCACCAACACAACATTGTTTACACAAAGGGAATTATACCTTTGGACTCTGACCATTATTTCCCTCTGGTCAAACAGATTTTGAAACACTGTTCTAATCTTACTTCTGATAAAATATAAGGATGTATATCAGAAAAAGAGCTCTTCTTTCACACTCCCTTCAGCTTTCTGAAAAAGGGTTTCTTTCTGACACTAATTTCACCTTTGCCTCTCTTGGATTGGGATAGAGAACCTGTGGTCCTCCAGATCAGAGATGGGTGAGAATTTTATTTGGTTCATTCTTGATTAGTTTAAAGATTTGTAAATTTCTTCATAATCATAATAGAAAGAATTTTCAGGTTTTTTTTTTAAGTGCATATACAGAAACGAGTTAAAACTAACAGAACTGCCCTTTGAGGCAGAGGGCTTTGAATCCCTTTTTACTAATATTTGTAGATTGAATTAAGGTCGCCACTTCTTTTTCTGACAGGATCTTCATATGTAACAATTACATGGCAGGTGGGTAGAATATGTCCCCCTCTGTTCCAGGAATGGCTTTAACATGTTAAATTTGGCCAGTTGATAGGGTCTGAGAATTTTATTCAGCTAACATTTTTTGTGGGGGGAAAAACCTGGCTCACACCCACATTTCTAGCTCCACTTCCTTGTAAATTTAATAAAAAGAAGTTGAGATTGAGCCATGGCAGTTAAAGTGATGTCAACTTGGGTTATTTCTACAGTGCGGCAGCATTAGAAGTACTTAATTATAAATTAACTATAGGAATCCACCCTCCCATCCATTACTTTGTTTACACTCCCACCTTTTCTTCAAGGAAGCATCCGTAGTTTGATTTGGGTCAGCACAGTGCACAGCTAAGTAAAATATTCTTGAATGTTTTCATGCTACTGAAACTATCCCTCTTATTTCACATCCACAGAATCCAACATGGCGAAGTCTTGACTTTGGCCTAATGCCTGATCGTCTTGATACATCAGTGTCCTGTTTTGTGGTGAGAATATGGGGTGGCAAGAATGACACCTATCAGCTACTGATCGAGTGGAAGGTCAATCTAGATGGACTGAAATATGTGGGCCAGCAGGTAATATAATTAAAAAAAATGTTGTTTCATCCTTGGATTGACTAGGTAACAGAAATTTTGAAAAGCTATTTCTTTTGGACTATTTAAGCAGAATTCCTTTAAAGGAATTGAAGATTGTGAGTTAGCAAATCTTGTGCAGAATTGTGCTGGTATGGTTAGAATTAGTTACTGATTTTGGCAATTGAACTTCCTACTTGCTTACCAGTTAACAGTTGTGCTAGTTGATTCAGTAGGTTTGTAGCATCTTGAAAGAGTAAAAAAAATATTATGACGTCAGGTTTTTATGGGATGATTTAGTAAGTTTTGCACATTGTGAAAGTTGCCTTGAAAGTGACTCTGCCCAGGACTAGACTCCTGCTCCCCTCCCCATGCCACCATACAAATGGCGATGGACTTGAATAATCAGGGGCTTTTAGTAAATGCACTACTGCTGTGATGACTGCTACCTCAAGTGGTAGATGAACTAAATAAATGAAGGACTGGAAGAAGTAAATAATGGAAGGAAGTAAATATTGAGTAAATCTGTGATGCTGTTTTTAATTGACAGATACATGCTCGTAGTCCGAATGAAATTATTTTTGGGCTGAATGATGGTTATTATGGAGCGTCATATGAACAGAAGGTAAGAATATGCATTGTATATGCCTCTGTTTTGTATAGTGTAGAATTCCAGACCTGGGAAACCTAGAGATAAGCCACAGATTGCAAGCTTTTGCTTGTATCTTCTAGGGAAACCACTGCAGTCATTGTTAAATCAGTTAGGTACAAGTCCATAGTGGTTTTGTAAAAATAATGTGTCTTGTTCTTTTTGGAGTCTGTTATATAGTACAAAGTGACTTCTAGTTATGAATACACATACCTTTGCTGTAATTTGGGACAATTGCTTTATGAAAACTAAATAGCTAGTTGAGCACTAACTAAAGCACCTTAAAGTGTACACTACAGCACCATAAAATGTGCATAAAAATGCTGGCCTTTCCCCTCCAAGGTAGGAATCTTGTTATAATTGCCAAATCTGGTGGTTATGAGGTCGGGGTCTAATTATGTACTGTAATCACAGTTTCTTGGGTAATAAACTCAATAGCTTTTGGTTTATGTGCTCAAACAGTTCAGTACTGAGCTTTCCTTAGTCCAAAGATGAATTTTGAGACTCTTTTAATGCTAGTAACAAATTAAGTGAATAGCCGCTCTGTATGTGCATTTGCTCATTGGAATTGGGGCCAAAAAGATAACAGGAGGCCATGTGTTTGTGTTAAGATCTTTGAAAGATGTACAGATAAATATAGCAAGCCTGTTAATCAGATGCATGCAAATCTATTTGGCTTGTGGAGCATCCAGTTTCAGGTTAATGGAAAATCAAATCCATCTGGGGGTAGATTGCTCTCCCCCCACTTCTTCCCTTCCTGTCTGCCTTTTTTCTTTCTTTCTTAGTTGAGGGGACAAAAAAAGAGAGAGAAGTGATATTGCCATGAGATTCACTTGTAGGAAGGAGTACATTATGAATACCACTGATAAATAATTGTACGATAAAGGTTGGAGTGTTTTTAATTGTCTTATTTTTTTTCTTAAATGTGTGTTATTTCTGAGTCCTTAGCCTGCATTCCATATGGATGTAGACTTCTAGGTCAGCATCATGTCACCCCTGCCAAGCTGTCCCCATTAGGTTTTTGAGTTGTTGAGGCCATTATACATGCAGGGAACTGCTCAGCCCTCTTCAGTTATGTTTCAGGCAGCTGTTTCATTACTAAGGAAATGATACTGGGCTGCCAGAGACCATCATATTTATTTACGAGCTAAGTAGATTTGAAAGGAGCATTCTTTCCAAGCTTTCCTGCGTGGGGCAGCAGGGAGCTTATTTTCAAAGTGTAGATTGTTGCACGCACACACACGCACACACACACACCAGCTCCCTCAGAGTGCCTTGATAATTCTTAAGTATAAGCAAAACATTTTGAAAGGTTTTTAATTTTAAAAAATGAAACCTAATTTTAATGTTATTCAGAAAGCATTTACTTTGCTACCTTGTTTGCCTTCTAAGGGCCACTCAGGAACCCAGAAGAATAACCTTCTCCAGGTGGATCAGAACAGTGTTCGTAATTCATATGATGTCTTCTCTTTGCTTAGGTAATCTTTTTTTCTAAATCCTGAAACAGAATCTTTTACACAGTTAATGTTATAAAAAGTAATACTTGTCATTAGGTAGAACATACATATTGCTCCAAGAGGTTTTCGCATCATGTCTGGTATTCTGCCTATAGCACTGTTGTAAATAAGCTTGTTCCATCTTTGATGCCTGACTTCAAGATCTCCTTAAGATTATGTTAGGCTTTTCCTGAGAGCCAGCCCGATATATTGGTTTCATTGTTGGACTAGGACTCCATAGCTGAAATCCCTACTTAGCCATGGAAACATTTTGGGTGATCTTTGGCAAGTTCAACACTCACAGCCTAACAGAAAAGCAATGACAATCCCCCCATTTCCTCAAACAAATACTGTGGCGAAAAATCCATGGTAGGTTTGCCTTAGGGTTGACATCAGAGTCAGTGTGAAGACACATAACAAAAATGCATTAAATCTACTAAGGAGCTTACCACAGAGGACACTAACTGGTGATGATTTTCTTAGCACTAATGAGTAGACACGTAGAGTCACCTTAATTAGTATAATCAGTAGCAAATATGGATGCTCTTATAGCTGTACTGCTACAGATGAATGGTAGCTTTATCCCTAATACAAAACTGGTTGAATTGTGGCTCCTCACATGGCATTGAACAACAGTTCTCATCAACTCTAGCTACAGCCAGTGGTCAGGGATGGCAGAACTTGCAGCCTAGCACCACAATTACCTTAGATTACCTACTGCTGTTCTAATACTTGCATTATGTTTTATGTTTTATGGTTGCAATATTTTTTAACGTTACAGATTAGGAGGAGAATATTCCATTCTTTGTTGCCTTTTCTTTCTTCTGTTATGCTAATGTTCACTGATATGAAGTTCTATCTAATTTCTTAAACAAGAATAAATTTTAGAGAATATGACAGTATTATTGACCATAACCAATGTTGATGGCTGCAAGTTGCACAAATTAGCTGCACTGTCTGTGGAGATATAATACAGGGGACTCTTGATTTACACAGGGGATCCGTTCCAGACCCCTGTGTAAGGGAAATACTGCAGGACCTTAAGTCCCATTGATTTTAATGGCGGCGCGCTCCTGCGTGCCACACTGCAGCGTGCCCTGCATGCATGCACCACTGAGAGGGCCAGGGCTCATAGTCCGTGTGACCTCGAGTCAGCATATTGCGAGCCTACGTATGGCATGAGTGCGCTGTATTGTCTAAAATCCAAGCAGCACCCCAAAACTTGAGAGCACATATATAAGCTTTCTAAACAGGTTAAGAACAAGCCTCGCAGGATCAAATAATTAGCCTGTATAACCAGCAATTGTGTGCTCTATGCTAACTGTAGCAGATGTTCACCAAAGCCTTGGTTCTTTCTCAGCCTTGCTTGTTTCATTTTGAATTGGAAATTAAAAAGAAGCTAATACTAAGTTCTGCATTTATGCAATAATAATAATAACCAAATGTACAGGTATGGGATGGAGGAATAGGTGGCTTTACAACAATAAATAGGCAACGGTTCTCATGGTTTTATTAAACTGAACATGCACTAGCCCTGTGATGCAACTACAGTAGAAAAAGGTCTGTTGGAATTTTAACTTGCATTAATTGCACTATTGCTTGCAAATCATGGGATGTCATTGTTTCACTTTATTCTGCACTAGTCCCACCTCATCTAGAGTATGTCATCCAGTACTGAATGCCTCTTTTTTAGAAGGATACAAACAAATGGCAACAGGTTGAGGAAAGCAGCGAAGATAGACAGTGCTCTAGGGAAAGAATTTGGGGAGGAAAGGTTGAAAAACTGGGTATATTTGATCTAAGGAAGCAAAGACTGAAAGAGGCTGTAGGGAGTTTTTTGTGGGTTTTTCAGGCTGTGTGGCCATGTTCTAGAAGAGTTTCTTTCTGATGTTTCACCAGCATCTGTTGCCGGCATCTTTAGAAAAATGCCAGCCACAGATGCTAGTGAAACGTCAGAAAGAAACTCCTCTAGAACATGGCCACACAGCCCGAAAAAACCACAAAAAAGCTGTAGGGAATGTTAGCAAACACATATATGCATGATTCTTTGAATAACTGTTAAATAGATTAGAATAGATAAAGACTTGTTCTGCACTAGATCTCCAGGTTTTAGCTGTTGGGGGGCGGTTTAAGGTGTGGAGCAGATTTCACTTGACATTTAAGACAGTCATCACCTCTCTTGGTGCCCTGTCAAAATGCTCTTATCAATGCTAGTGAAATCAGTTATCCTAGATGAGTGATAATGGTCTTTTGGAACTCTTGAAAAAGAGTCAGGACAGCTATCTGATGCTAATGCTAATGGTATAGCTTTTGATTTCCTTTCCTGATCACAGGCTTATGAGCCCTGTTCTAACTGATCCTGTCCAAGTTCTTTAAATGGTAATAACAGCAATGAAACGTTGGTCCATTTGCCTGCAGATCCTGTGCTATACTATAGGTATTTCAGTATTATTCACTGAACCCTGGCTATCTAAAGGTGTAAACAGCTATTTTATCCAGTTAATATACAGTTCTTATGCTTGACTTATGTACATCCACTTGTCTATTCCTTTGCTTAAACCAAAGGACCCAGTCCTCAGGTTGCCTCCATATGAAATTTTAGTGTTCTTTGGGCTTAATTATGGACCTGCAATTAGGTTGGTTTTCTATTACTTGAAAAGATGTGATGTGCCTCACAAAATAGATCCTTTGTCATTGTTATGTCACAGATGAATTGCTTCTCTCATGGGATGTTTATAGTAGTGGGTCTGCTAGAACAAGAATAAACCCTGCCTCTTTGCAGATTATCAAGATGTGAATGAGACAAAACAATATATCCTGGTACTTCAGAGGCTGTCATATTTATGTTGTTGTTCTTCAATGCCTTCAGAACAACCCTAAGGTGAACCTGTCACAGGGTTTTCTTGACAAGATTTGTTCAGAGCGGCTTTGCCTTCCTCTGAAGTTGAGAGGGTGGGACTTGCCCAAGGTTACCCAATAGGTTTCCATGGCTAAGCAGAGGAATTAAACACTGGTCTCCAGAGTCGTAGTCCAGTTACTCAAATCACTGTGCCACTTTAGCTTTCTGCCTGGTTTATAAATCCAGACGAATTATCCATAAGGCATACTGAATGTGTGTGTATGTACATGCTGGCTGGGATAGGAGCACAGAGCTCATATGTATGTCAAAAGATAGAAGAGTTTGAAGCAGCCTCCCTTGAAGAACCTGACCATCAAGAAGAATACCCATTCCTTCCCACTGCCAGAAATTGCTCATGTGCAGCAGAAGTAGGCTGCACAGCTGCATCATAGCCTGCACTAACACTCCAGGGACAAACTTACCTGGTTGCCTCTCCACTCAGTACCCTTTCCCAGTCCAAATGCCTCTCTTGATCTGATATAGTTACTAGGGGCCTTGTTGTCCTTACCACCCAATTGTATAGAATTATCTTTCTTGACATGTTTATCAGACCATATTCTGGTCTATCTTTCATCATATGTTTCTGGATTAACTACTGCTAGTTTACAGAGTCATTGTAGCGATTAGAATGGGAAACTAGCATTGAAGAGACTCAAATTCAAATTCCAGCTGAGCTATGAAACTCACTAGGTGACCTCAGGTCTATCAGATATATATCCACAGCATAACATCTACACTGCAAAGTTGTAAGCATAAAATTATCAGGAGGCGTTGTATGTACTACTCTTTGCTCTTATGGAGGAAGAGCAGAATAATATATGTATGCAGTAATAATAATAAAAATAATGGATTGAGGCAGGAAAAATCAACAAATAAACAGTGTACAATGTCAATTAAAACACATTAATTACAACATGCAACAGTTTAAAAGGACAAATAAGACATACATATTCTAAAATAATCCACATTTTAAAATCATCATTTAAAAATCATCTGGATAAGCCTGCTGGAAGGGACTGGTATTCAGTGCTGTTTTAAATTCAGACAGTGTATTCAGCTGTCAAAATTCTTCTGACAGGACATTCCACAGACTGGGGGTGGCTGAAGAAAAAGTCCACTGCCTGATAGTTAGCAACCTAGTCCTGGCTAACTGGAGTAAATTCTCTGCTGGAGGACCTGAGTGTATGGGCCAGATTATACGGGAAGAGGCAATCTCGTAGGTAACCTGGATCTAAACCATGTAGGCCTTTAAAGAAAATAACCAACGTGTATATATGTAATGTAAGGTAGGTATGTGAGAGTGCAGGCTGGAGTACAGTTATGTCATATTTTACCATCTGTCCAGGTCTCAATATTTAGGACAGATAGTTGTTTAAAATAAGATAGACTTATTTTCTCTAAGATGTTGAGAGAGGAAGAATAGTTATGAAAACAACAGAGAAGAACCACTAAGGGGGGTTGCAGACTTCAAGAAATAGTGCAAATTGAGTCCACATTTAGGGTTAGGGTTAGTGCTAGGGAATCACGGGAACTGTATTTTATTGTGGCACCAGAGCTTTCTGACAGAGAAGGCTCAATGTCTCAGAAAAAAAACCAATTCCCATGATTCCCTAGCACTAACCCTAACCCTAAAAGTGGACTCAATTTGCACTATTTCTGGCAGTCTGCAACCCCCCTAAATTTACAAATGGCCTTTTAGAGGCAGATGTATAATTATTTGCCTTGTAGCCAGTCCTTAGTGAAAATTATTGTAGACCTGAGACTTGATAGGGTGTCCTTCAGATGGTTGGCTTTGTGAGCACCAAATGAACACAGCATTGATGACCATAAAGCCAACTAAATGAAGGACACTCAGTTGATTCTCCTCTCCATCCCATCTGGAAAGTATGAGGCGTTGGGTTTTTAGATTGTATCAATGTATTTTTAATTGCTGTAAGCCTCCCTGGTTGTTTTAACAGAGGGGCGGGGTATAAATACATTATTATTATTATTATTATTATTATTATTATTATTATTATTATTATTATTATGAGCTACAGATTATCAGTCACTTTTCTTTGTGTTTCTACAGATTTGTAGATTGAACAGGTAGGACATAACGTAGGAGAAAATTTCATATAAAACCAAAGACAGCTTTACTGGTGGATGCTCCTTGTGTGTTTCAAAAACATATCTTTTTCAGGGGGAAATAAATAGTATTTTAAGGACAAAAAATATACCATGAGAATTCTTTCCAGCAGTCTCCAGTGGAACATAAACATTCCTTTCATAAAGCTACATTTTCAAAGCATGTTTGGAACACAAATTTGTGCAGCTCATTTTTTGTTCTCTGTACAGCTGCAGTGGATTCCTTGTTTTTAATAACTTGATATCTTGGTGATCCAATGCACATATGCACATATCTTCAGCATTCCAAACAAAGACTTGCTCTCATTTTTTGTTGTTCTGGGATTCCATTTTCTTATCCTTTTAACTCAGAGAACTTATAAAATTAAGTTTGAAATTGGCACATAAGCAGTTTGTTGCATTAGAATTTCTTCTTGCATTGTGATAATATACATATGTGCTTATCAGTAACCTATAAGGAGAGAGAAAGATGCAGTTGAAGAGTGCTGCAAACTGTGTGTGTGTAAAGAGGTCTGAGCCAAGTCCAGGAACAGAATGGAAAGGGTGGCAGCTGGTAGAAAGGGTAGAACAGGGATGGGCAACTATGGGAGGCTAGGGGGCAACATTGGTCCATCAGGAGACCTTGGATGGCCACACAAACTCACTGCAGTGTGATTATTGTGTGTCTTCAAGTTATTGCTGACTTATGGCGACACTATCAGAGGGTTTTCTTGGCAGAATTTGTTCAGTGCAGGTTTGCCCCTGCCTTCCTCTGAGGCTGAGAGAGTGCAACTTACCCAAGGTTACCCAGTGGGTGTCTATAGCCAATCTGAGATTTGAACCTTGGCCTCTCAGGCTGCATCTGCATTATAGAAATCAGTTTGACACCACTTTAAGTGCCATGGCTGAATACTGTGGAATTCTGGGAATTATAGTTTTGTGAGGCATTTAGCCTTCTCTTTCAGAGAACTCTGGTGCCACAACAAGCTGTAATTCCCAGGATTCCATAGCATTGAGCCATGGGAAAGTCGCATCAAACTGGATTTTTTGTAGTGCCGATGCAGCCCCAGTGTCCTGGTCCAACGCTCAAACCACTGCACCACATTGTCTCTCCCCCTGTACTGACCACCACAAAATTAAAAAACAAATCAAATTTTTTTGACCCTAAACACCCTCCACAGGGCATTTTCACCATGTATTAGGCCTTCCTGGGTCATGTTAGGCTGAGGAAAGGCTCTTTTCAATAGCAGGAAGGGAGCAGAAATCACTTCTTGTTTCTTATTGAGCCCTAACCTGGTCCAGTTCCCCCTCCCCCATGTGGCAGGAATGTCCCCCATCCAGTTGAGGGCATTTGGGGGCAAAAACAATTAACAAAACAAAATTCTGCTTTAAAAAAACCCTGACAGGCCCAGGGGACTTCTAGACAGGGTGAAAATGCCCTCCCAATCATCTAGAGAGCATTTTGGAGCAAAACAAAAATGCCTGTGGGTGACGTGGTCCCCAGGGTGCACTTTGCCCACTCCTACTATAGAAACAAGATCAGGTAATTTTCTTCAGAGGGGGTTTGCCATTGCCATCCTGTGAGGGTGAGAGAGTGTGATTCACTCAGGGTCACCCAATAGGTTTATATGTCCAAGCAAGGATTCAAATCCTGGTCTCCAGAGTCATAATCCAATGCTGAAACCACTAAGCCACACTGGCTCTCAAGGCTCTCTACCAAGAAAGTTATTAACTGACAAAGAACAGTCAGAAGCCTGTGCAAGAAGACACTAATGTCTTTGATGTTTTGAAATGCTGTACGCCGCCCCGATTGCCTAGCAGAGGGGCGGGATATAAATAAAAATTATTATTATTATTATTAATGTGAAGCCAAAGTCCCCAGTCTGCTGGCTTGCTAATTTCTCTTACTTACCAGTAAATCATTTTTATCATGCTGTTCATCTGAAAGGGTTCTCAGAGCAGCCTGCAAAGAAACATTAAAAACATGATAATTCCTCCTTCCCAGAACTGTTACCTGAAATCAGTTCCTGATAAGTTTCCTGATAGAGGTGAGCCAAGGGAATTATGGATACTGTAGGTGGACTAATAACAAGTTAAGGGGTGGGAATTTGGATGTATGAATGGACTGGATTCACTAAATCTTCGTGTTGGGGGAACAAGTAAGGACTCCTAATGGATGTTCAACCCAGCTATAAAATGCTTTTGACTTTAAACTGTCTTTGCTGAGTTTGCTTCTGTCTCCCACCAACACCTTAAATCTTGTTGGACCAATTGCTTGGAGTTAGAAAACTAAAATTCAATGTGACTGGTCTACCAGGAGGTGACACTGTTGCCTTGCAAGAAAAAGAATCTTGATTGTGTATTTTAATGAAAATAGATATGGTGAGCCACAGCTACACACACTTGGACTATCTTATTTTTGAACTTGATTCTGCAAGGACTATTTTGTTCCGTGTTCCTGCAAAAACATTAAAAATTCTCAAATGTCTGAGTTCTCTAATTGCACTTACAAGGTAGAATACTGAGAGTAATACAGGTAATACTCATGTTTGTAATTCTCAGACTAACCCCAACAGAGTGGGGTGGCTTTTAATAATGTAATGCCTCTTATAAATGAAACAAAGGGACTGTCTGGTATAGCATTCTCATTTTAACTGTGGCAAGCTAGAGGGCTGCCTTTGTAAAGGGGATGCAGTGGCTCAAGTGGTTAAGATGCTGACTCTGTTGATCACAAGGTTGGCAGGTTGGCAGTTCGAGGCCCAGGTGCTGCATGATGGGGTGAGCTCCTGTCACTAGTCCCAGCTTCTGCCAACCTAGTTGTTCGAAAGCATGCAAATACAAGGAGATAAATAGGTATCACTTCAATGGCAAGGTAAACAGCATTTTGTGCAGTCATGCTGGCCACATGATCACAGAGTAGTCTCTGACAGCGCTGGCTCTTGGGCTTAGTAACGGAGATGACCATTGGCCTCTATGGTCAGACACGACTTGACAACCTTGTCAATGGGAAATACCTTTACCTTTACCTTTTAAGCTAGAGGGTTGCCTTTGGGAAGCTCACAAGGAGATACAAAGGCTGCAACCTTCTCCCAATATTTGCTTTCCTTATTCTTCAACATTGATACTCAGATATGTTTCTGGTGAGCATGAAGCTATGTGTAACTCCCAGTATTAATAGATGCTGACAGAACTATTCCCTTCCCCCCTCCCCAATTTTCTGAATCCCCCTTTAAAGCCATTAGAGCTGGTGACCAGCTTCACATCTTGTGGCAATACTTTCTGGAAATGAATGTGTTACTTCTTCTTGTCCCTGTCATTCTGTGCCTCAAAAAAAAAAATCTGAAATCTGAAGCATATTTCAGTGAGTGTATATCCATGTTAACAAAGCAGTATTGCACATATTTGCTTAATTCTGCATAGAATAGCATATTTTGCTTTTGCTCATTCAAAGAAGGAAAATATTTTTCTGGGCATTTGAAGTCTTCCTCTATGACGGCTGTCAACTTTGCTTAACACCCTCTTGGTTTTGGAAATTTTGTTTTGCATTACACACAGTTTAGGCTCACCTTCTCGGCTAAAAGACTAGAAACACTGTCAGTACAAGCTGAGATTCTCTAGATGCTGATGTCTGTGTCCATTACAAAGCAACCCCCGAGGTACTGTTTCTCCCATTAGCCTTGACTTCTCTTTGAATGAATAGCATAGCATACTGCAGCAGTGCAGCAATTTCAGTAAAATTTGTCTGCCCAGATAGGAGGGCACATAAGGAATGGATTGCTAATGGTGGCATTGTAAAAAAAATGCTGGAAGGTAGAAATAACCCAGAGCCAGTATGGTGTACTGGTTTGAGTGTTGGACTGCAACTCTGGAGACCAGGGTCTGATTCACCATTCGGCCATGAAACCCACTGGGTGACCTGGGGCAAATCACACTCTTTCAGTTTCAGGGCAAACCTCTGAATCAATCTTGCCAAGAAAACCCTATGATAGGGTTGCCATAGTTGGAAACAACTACTCGGCACACAAGAATAACAGCAGAAATAACTTCCTGCTTTCCTTCAAGCCCCCCATCCTGACCATCAACACAAGATGAGCCATGTGCCTGCATATTTCCCTCTTTGCTGGTTCAGGAAGTTAATAGCAGATAGAAATGCACAGGTGTGGGCCCTCAGGGAACCACGGACTGGAAATTGGGATGAAGGCAAGCAAGGGCTTAAAGAGGAGGTGGTAAATGAGCTCTGTCAGTGGGTCTAAGAATATGTGTTCCCTGAGATCAGTTTTCACTCTCTGCCCTACCCAGCCCCTTATAATCTTTTAACACATGAATGAGGAGTGCCTCTATCCAACTCTTGGGGCCTCTAGAGGTCAAATAAATGCAAATATTTTCCAAAAATTAAAGGGAATCCACTCCTCTTGTTTAGTGACCACTGAGCATGCTGGGAACCCTAAATTCTACATGCTCAGTCTTGAGAGAAATAGTCTTGCCTATGTTATAGTGACCAGCTTTGTAATGTGCCTGAAGAGAGCAGACTTCAAGCTGTTTCTTTCATTTTCCTCCTTTCTCACTAATAACTCCTGACAGTGCAGCTTTCTGTGGAGTTTGTTGAAGGGTGACCAGGCCCTGGACATTTTGTTCAGGATTAAATCAAGAATTTTAACAGCTGGGAAGTGAGTGTTGAATTCTAGCCTGAGGCCATAGAAAACCTGTATAGAAAAAACTGGGGGCTTATATGAAGGGAGGGAGAATTGACAACTTCAGCAAGATGGCTTAATTTTCCATAGAGTCATAATGAGAACAATATTTACTGATAATATTTAGAATATTAAACTCTGACATTTAAAAATAACCCCCCCTTTTCAACTTGCTCAGTTTCTGAACACGTCTTATTAATTTTCTTCTGTCAATACTATCTTGAATGCTGTAGAATTTATCCTCTAGTATTTGCTTGAACGAGCCTTTAGCTGAAAAGTAGCCTGCTGTGTAACTGCATGATCTCAGTTTGAATATTGTAGATTGGTGTAATGGTTATCTAGACTCCTAAAAACTACCTGCATAATTCTTTTTTAAGGAGACATTTGCACATGATAAAAATAGAATAATGTGCCACCTGTAACTTAAAGTGCAATTTGTCCATGCCCTGATACTATTGCATAGTGTAATTCTTACACACCAATGACATTTTGCTTCCATTCTGGTTTGGTGCACCATATATTGAGTGAAGCCATAGATCAGGGGTAGGCAACCTTTCCCCTTTAAGGGCCGAGGGACTTCAGCTCCCAGAATCCCAGGAGCTATTGGCCAACATGGGACTATTGGCCAACATGGCTGAGGCTTCTGAGAGCTGAAGTCCCTCGGCCCTTAAAGGGGAAAGGTTGCCTACCCCTGCCATAGATCTTGTGGTTATCTTTAAACTTGTTATCAAGAAGGACATAGTCACACTGGTCAACAGAGGCAGGCCAGTTACTTGCAAGCTTGATCTTTGCCCCTTTTGGTTTTGGGGGTGTTTTTCTCAGGGTCTTGGAACTGGCCAGTTCCACATTAAAACAGTTTGTGATTCCAGCATCTCTGTATGATGTTGTGATCAGATCACTTATAAAAAATATGAGTAACTGTTTATTCATATCAATTAGCAAGATATTTGAATCCATGATGGTAACACAGGCCTGATGCAGACCAGCACTTTAGGCCAGCCTGGGAGTGGAGTCAGGGTGGGGTGACCATACGCTGGCCGTCCTGACTTCTCCCTGATGCTGCGCGCCCGACTGCACGGCGTGTGGCATCAGGGTGCCCTGTTGCCGCAGTGTCAGACACTGCACCAAAGGGGTGCAAAAGAGCCGCCATGGCGGGTCTAAGGGCAGCTTTTTGCCACCCCAAAAAGGCACTCCCAGGGACAGCACAGAGCCACCCTTATGGGTCATCTGCATCGGCCCTCGGATAGATGCAGCATTCTTTAGATTTGTTCCATTGTGGCTTCAAGCCAGGGTTTGTACAAAAAGTGGTATTTATTTATTTATTTTGGAGTATTTATACCCCGTTCTTCAGCCACAAAGGGCCTTTGCAGACTGCTAGAAATAGTGCAAATTGAGTCCACTTTAAGGGTTAGGGTTAGTGCTAGGGAATCATGGGAATTGTTTTTTTTCTGAGACATTGAGCCTTCTCTGTCAGAAAGCTCTGGTGCCACGATAAAATAAAGTGGACTCGATTTGCACTATTTCTAGCAGTCTGCAAAAGCCCAAAGTCTCTCAGAGCGGCTTACCAATTGTTAATAAGACAATTTCCTGCCCTCAGGTTTACAATCTAAAAAGGACATGACATAAAAGGAGAAGGGAATGGCAGTGGGGAAGGGGATCAAGTGCAGTGGTTCTTCTCTCCCTCTGATGCCAAGGCAATGGGAAATGGAGTGGAGGGAAGGCCCTTCTTTTGTCTGATTTCTTTCTCTCTTTTAAAACACTGAATCAATTGCTTAAACTGATTCCTTGTCTTGGTAGATAACTAGCAGTAGACAATGGATGGGGTGATGGTGCTATTGCTGATTATCTTATGCTTTTGGGTTGCTTTTGGCTTGTTGTTTGACTTTGACTTATGGCAACCCTATGAATAAGATTTTCAAGACATCCTATATTGTCTTTTCTAATAAATCATTTTGTCCTATTATGTGTCCAAAGTCCATTTGGTTCAGTTTGGTCATTTTGGTTTCTGCTAAGAGTTCAGGTTTGATTTGCTCTCAAACCCATATATTTGTGTTTTTGGCTGTCCATGGGATCCACATAACCAAGTTGATGAGGTTCTTGGGGATTTAAATCCATAAGTGCTCTGGATCCAGATACCATAATGGATTGGGACCAGATTATCTATTCCCTTATAACATGCCTGACTAATTAAGAACATGTTGGGAAGCTTTGCTCCCTGTCCCATACTAATGTGAAAGAACGGTGGATACATCAAAAGGGGCATTCATGCTAGTTGTGTCAGCTGTGATGACATTGTTGTGGAATAAATATATAAAGATATAAAAATGTAGACATTGTTCATGGGTGATGTTTGATTGCATTTCAATTGCGGTGAAGTTACAATGCTTTTCACAGAGCCCTAAAAAAGAAGAGGGTCGTGATGGAGTAATTTTTTGAAGGGATTAACTCATGTTCCTGCTGTTTGACTTTTCTGAATGGATACTGGCCAGTTCTGTGCTTGGCCTTACTGTTGAAAACTTTGGATCAAAATGTCATCCTTTTACATTTCTCTGCCTTGGGAATACAGTTTATCCAAGGGTCTCAGTGCTTGGGCCTTTTTCTGTTTGTCCTCTTTCCTTTCCACAGTCTGAGCTATAAAGGTGCTTGCCTCATGTCACACAGGAAGCGAGTGGTCAGTTGAGAAAGCATTCGGCCCCTCCATTTCTGAGTTTCTCTTTCATGTTTGACCATGGTATTGGTAATTAGTTACATTATTTGACAAATAGAGTGAGGATGAGGTTGCATATCGCATATATGATGAAGAAGTAAGGTCTGTTGGAAGTATTGGTGAGAAAGGAAACTCCAAAAACAAAATGTCAGATTACTTGTACTGTGAAGAGATGGGGATGGGAGGCATTTTTTCATGGCTAATGTAGCAGCACCTCTTCAGAATGTAGTCTCTAGGCAAGCATAAAGACTTGTTTGTTCAGGTTTCATATTCTTATTTTAAAATCTGTTTAATAGAAGTCCTTTTAATAACAGTACTGGGTGTTTGCAGTTGGGGTATCCCATATCTCTCACATTGCCAAAAAGCTCTCGTTTTATTTTCTAAATCCCCAGTGGTCATTACTTTGTTTAAATAAACCTAGTGTAAACTAAGGTTGTTTTAGCAAATCTGACCTTCCCTGTATTTATTTCTCTTGTGAGAAATAGCTATAGGATGTGTGACTGTTGTATTTAGTCTGTACATTCATGGCTTATGACCAAGAATGAAACAAATGCTGTTACCAGGGGGAGGGAAGATGAAAAAGGGAGAGGGCAGGCCTCATTCAGCAATTCACGTCAAGCAATTGACCATGGCCCATGGCAAAAAGACATGGACCTGTATATTTTTAAAAAGTTTCACCTAAGACGCTACATGGTTTTCTAACTGATGTGTGCCTGCTTTGTTGAGCCCAGGGAGTTCTCACTGAGGTCCCTGAATTAGCTTGCACTAGATACCAAGCTAAACAGCATCTCTGTTTGATATATTCTCTGGTCCCTGGTTTTTAATAGTGGAAATGTGATTTCTTGTTAAACCTGAATGTACTTATTCTCCATTGTTGTACATTAAAAACGCCCTGGGGAGATTGGACTCCAGAGAATGTCATTTTCTGATTGAAAATGTTTCTGGACTTCATGGCTTTTGAGCTATATATGGTGTCTGTAGAAGGTGCTAATACCCAAGTTCTCCATTGTGATTTCTAGTCATGGTTTGTATCCTTATTTCTCTTCTGTAGTTCTTCTGCTTCCCTGCATGTGTGTTAAAAAAGATACATTCAAGTCCAGGTGTTGTTTGAACTGAAGGACAAAGAATTTACAATTACAATTTAAGAATCAAGTAGTGTGACAGTGGGAGCTACATTGTCCCCCTGGGACCTCAGAGGGTCACTGCTATGCCCCCAACTTAGTTTTTTAATGTAATTTAATTTTTTTTTTACTTTGTAGAAAACTTTGTTTTTACTGAAATACTCCACATCCATCCCTTTGGAGGCATTGAGAGCAATTCCACCATATTTTTATCCCCTTTGAGACAAAAGAAGCCTTTTTTCAACCAGGAAGTAAATCACAAGTTTATTTGATTAGAAAAAGAGGCATCTCCTTTTGACATTCTCACTCCAATTTTCTAGGACATTTTTGTTCTTTAAAAGAAATCCTGTTTTTAAAAAAAGGAGTATTAGAGGGCCATTGAGGGCCTCAAAATCAGCCTTAAGGAGTTGCTTTTTCTCCACTCCTGCAATAGGGAGTACCATTTTGTTCCCTAAGAAAAACTCCCTACAACTACTACAAAACCTCTTACAGTTTCTCTGTGTGCTAACCTAGTTTTCTACTTGCACGGCTGAAAATGAAACTTATGAGAGCGTTACAAAATCTGATTCCTTATCAGTAGGCTCAATTCTTTCAGTAGATGCTACAAGTTGGTTTTACAGTTATTTCAGATGATTTTATTTCCTGCCTGTTTTGCCATACATACAGACAAGCCTTTGGTAAGCATTAGAGTAATGTGTCTATATTTCAACATGTTGGATGTAATGGATTGGTTTTCTGTGGGTTTTTGGGGTGTGTGTGGCTGTGTTCTGGAAGAATTTATTCCTGACATTTTGCCTGCAACTGTGGCTGGCATCTTCATAGGGTGATGTAATGGAAGTGCCCCACAGGGGGACAGAGAAAGACAGAGCTACTCAACACCTTCTTTGTGTCAGTCTTCTCACAAAAGAAAAGGGTGTTCAACCTGAGGAAAATGGAGCAGAGGACATATAGGGGAAATGCAGCACAAAATAAGTAAATAATCTTTGAGAACTTTTGGAGAACAGGAGAAGTCCCAGCAGACTGGAGGGGGGCAAACATTGTC